>CM039666.1:22501538-22626538 GCA_022405105.1 Aristolochia contorta
TCTCTCTCTCTCTCTCTCTCTCTCTCTCTCTCTCTCTCTCTCTCTCTCTCTCTCTCTCTCTCTCTCTCTCTCTCTCTCTCTCTCTCTCTCTCTCTCTCTCTCTCTCTCTCTCTCTCTCTCTCTCTCTCTCTCTCTCTCTCTCTCTCTCTCTCTCTCTCTCTCTCTCTCTCTCTCTCTCTCTCTCTCTCTCTCTCTCTCTCTCTCTCTCTCTCTCTCTCTCTCTCTCTCTCTCTCTCTCTCTCTCTCTCTCTCTCTCTCTCTCTCTCTCTCTCTCTCTCTCTCTCTCTCTCTCTCTCTCTCTCTCTCTCTCTCTCTCTCTCTCTCTCTCTCTCTCTCTCTCTCTCTCTCTCTCTCTCTCTCTCTCTCTCTCTCTCTCTCTCTCTCTCTCTCTCTCTCTCTCTCTCTCTCTCTCTCTCTCTCTCTCTCTCTCTCTCTCTCTCTCTCAAAATCTCTCTCTCTCTCTCTCTCTCTCTCTCTCTCTCTCTCTCTCTCTCTCTCTCTCTCTCTCTCTCTCTCTCTCTCTCTCTCTCTCTCTCTCTCTCTCTCTCTCTCTCTCTCTCAAAATCTCTCTCTCTCTCTCTCTCTCTCTCTCTCTCTCTCTCTCTCTCTCTCTCTCTCTCTCTCTCTCTCTCTCTCTCTCTCTCTCTCTCTCTCTCTCTCTCTCTCTCTCTCTCTCTCTCTCTCTCTCTCTCTCTCTCTCTCTCTCTCTCTCTCTCTCTCTCTCTCTCTCTCTCTCTCTCTCTCTCTCTCTCTCTCTCTCTCTCTCTCTCTCTCTCTCTCTCTCTCTCTCTCTCTCTCTCTCTCTCTCTCTCTCTCTCTCTCTCTCTCTCTCTCTCTCTCTCTCTCTCTCTCTCTCTCTCTCTCTCTCTCTCTCTCTCTCTCTCTCTCTCTCTCTCTCTCTCTCTCTCTCTCTCTCTCTCTCTCTCTCTCTCTCTCTCTCTCTCTCTCTCTCTCTCTCTCTCTCTCTCTCTCTCTCTCTCTCTCTCTCTCTCTCTCTCTCTCTCTCTCTCTCTCTCTCTCTCTCTCTCTCTCTCTCTCTCTCTCTCTCTCTCTCTCTCTCTCTCTCTCTCTCTCTCTCTCTCTCTCTCTCTCTCTCTCTCTCTCTCTCTCTCTCTCTCTCTCTCTCTCTCTCTCTCTCTCTCTCTCTCTCTCTCTCAAATCTCTCTCTCTCTCTCTCTCTCTCTCTCTCTCTCTCTCTCTCTCTCTCTCTCTCTCTCTCTCTCTCTCTCTCTCTCTCTCTCTCTCTCTCTCTCTCTCTCTCTCTCTCTCTCTCTCTCTCTCTCTCTCTCTCTCTCTCTCTCTCTCTCTCTCTCTCTCTCTCTCTCTCTCTCTCTCAAATCTCTCTCTCTCTCTCTCTCTCTCTCTCTCTCTCTCTCTCTCTCTCTCTCTCTCTCTCTCTCTCTCTCTCTCTCTCTCTCTCTCTCTCTCTCTCTCTCTCTCTCTCTCTCTCTCTCTCTCTCTCTCTCTCTCTCTCTCTCTCTCTCTCTCTCTCTCTCTCTCTCTCTCTCTCTCTCTCTCTCTCTCTCTCTCTCTCTCTCTCTCTCTCTCTCTCTCTCTCTCTCTCTCTCTCTCTCTCTCTCTCTCTCTCTCTCTCTCTCTCTCTCTCTCTCTCTCTCTCTCTCTCTCTCTCTCTCTCTCTCTCTCTCTCTCTCTCTCTCTCTCTCTCTCTCTCTCTCTCTCTCTCTCTCTCTCTCTCTCTCTCTCTTCTCTCTCTCTCTCTCTCTCTCTCTCTCTCTCTCTCTCTCTCTCTCTCTCTCTCTCTCTCTCTCTCAAATCTCTCTCTCTCTCTCTCTCTCTCTCTCTCTCTCTCTCTCTCTCTCTCTCTCTCTCTCTCTCTCTCTCTCAAATCTCTCTCTCTCTCTCTCTCTCTCTCTCTCTCTCTCTCTCTCTCTCTCTCTCTCTCTCTCTCTCTCTCTCTCTCTCTCTCTCTCTCTCTCTCTCTCTCTCTCTCTCTCTCTCTCTCTCTCTCTCTCTCTCTCTCTCTCTCTCTCTCTCTCTCTCTCTCTCTCTCTCTCTCTCTCTCTCTCTCTCTCTCTCTCTCTCTCTCTCTCTCTCTCTCTCTCTCTCTCTCTCTCTCTCTCTCTCTCTCTCTCTCTCTCTCTCTCTCTCTCTCTCTCTCTCTCTCTCTCTCTCTCTCTCTCTCTCTCTCTCTCTCTCTCTCTCTCTCTCTCTCTCTCTCTCTCTCTCTCTCTCTCTCTCTCTCTCTCTCTCTCTCTCTCTCTCTCTCTCTCTCTCTCTCTCTCTCTCTCTCTCTCTCTCTCTCTCTCTCTCTCTCTCTCTCTCTCTCTCTCTCTCTCTCTCTCTCTCTCTCTCTCTCTCTCTCTCTCTCTCTCTCTCTCTCTCTCTCTCTCTCTCTCTCTCTCTCTCTCTCTCTCTCTCTCTCTCTCTCTCTCTCTCTCTCTCTCTCTCTCTCTCTCTCTCTCTCTCTCTCTCTCAAAATCTCTCTCTCTCTCTCTCTCTCTCTCTCTCTCTCTCTCTCTCTCTCTCTCTCTCTCTCTCTCTCTCTCTCTCTCTCTCTCTCTCTCTCTCTCTCTCTCTCTCTCTCTCTCTCTCTCTCTCTCTCTCTCTCTCTCTCTCTCTCTCTCTCTCTCTCTCTCTCTCTCTCTCTCTCTCTCTCTCTCTCTCTCTCTCTCTCTCTCTCTCTCTCTCTCTCTCTCTCTCTCTCTCTCTCTCTCTCTCTCTCTCTCTCTCTCTCTCTCTCTCTCTCTCTCTCTCTCTCTCTCTCTCTCTCTCTCTCTCTCTCTCTCTCTCTCTCTCTCTCTCTCTCTCTCTCTCTCTCTCTCTCTCTCTCTCTCTCTCTCTCTCTCTCTCTCTCTCTCTCTCTCTCTCTCTCTCTCTCTCTCTCTCTCTCTCTCTCTCTCTCTCTCTCTCTCTCTCTCTCTCTCTCTCTCTCTCTCTCTCTCTCTCTCTCTCTCTCTCTCTCTCTCTCTCTCTCTCTCTCTCTCTCTCTCTCTCTCTCTCTCTCTCTCTCTCTCTCTCTCTCTCTCTCTCTCTCTCTCTCTCTCTCTCTCTCTCTCTCTCTCTCTCTCTCTCTCTCTCTCTCTCTCTCTCTCTCTCTCTCTCTCTCTCTCTCTCTCTCTCTCTCTCTCTCTCTCTCTCTCTCTCTCTCTCTCTCTCTCTCTCTCTCTCTCTCTCTCTCTCTCTCTCTCTCTCTCTCTCTCTCTCTCTCTCTCTCTCTCTCTCTCTCTCTCTCTCTCTCTCTCTCTCTCTCTCTCTCTCTCTCTCTCTCTCTCTCTCTCTCTCTCTCTCTCTCTCTCTCTCTCTCTCTCTCTCTCTCTCTCTCTCTCTCTCTCTCTCTCTCTCTCTCTCTCTCTCTCTCTCTCTCTCTCTCTCTCTCTCTCTCTCTCTCTCTCTCTCTCTCTCTCTCTCTCTCTCTCTCTCTCTCTCTCTCTCTCTCTCTCTCTCTCTCTCTCTCTCTCTCTCTCTCTCTCTCTCTCTCTCTCTCTCTCTCTCTCTCTCTCTCTCTCTCTCTCTCTCTCTCTCTCTCTCTCTCTCTCTCTCTCTCTCTCTCTCTCTCTCTCTCTCTCTCTCTCTCTCTCTCTCTCTCTCTCTCTCTCTCTCTCTCTCTCTCTCTCTCTCTCTCTCTCTCTCTCTCTCTCTCTCTCTCTCTCTCTCTCTCTCTCTCTCTCTCTCTCTCTCTCTCTCTCTCTCTCTCTCTCTCTCTCTCTCTCTCTCTCTCTCTCTCTCTCTCTCTCTCTCTCTCTCTCTCTCTCTCTCTCTCTCTCTCTCTCTCTCTCTCTCTCTCTCTCTCTCTCTCTCTCTCTCTCTCTCTCTCTCTCTCTCTCTCTCTCTCTCTCTCTCTCTCTCTCTCTCTCTCTCTCTCTCTCTCTCTCTCTCTCTCTCTCTCTCTCTCTCTCTCTCTCTCTCTCTCTCTCTCTCTCTCTCTCTCTCTCTCTCTCTCTCTCTCTCTCTCTCTCTCTCTCTCTCTCTCTCTCTCTCTCTCTCTCTCTCTCTCTCTCTCTCTCTCTCTCTCTCTCTCTCTCTCTCTCTCTCTCTCTCTCTCTCTCTCTCTCTCTCTCTCTCTCTCTCTCTCTCTCTCTCTCTCTCTCTCTCTCTCTCTCTCTCTCTCTCTCTCTCTCTCTCTCTCTCTCTCTCTCTCTCTCTCTCTCTCTCTCTCTCTCTCTCTCTCTCTCTCTCTCTCTCTCTCTCTCTCTCTCTCTCTCTCTCTCTCTCTCTCTCTCTCTCTCTCTCTCTCTCTCTCTCTCTCTCTCTCTCTCTCTCTCTCTCTCTCTCTCTCTCTCTCTCTCTCTCTCTCTCTCTCTCTCTCTCTCTCTCTCTCTCTCTCTCTCTCTCTCTCTCTCTCTCTCTCTCTCTCTCTCTCTCTCTCTCTCTCTCTCTCTCTCTCTCTCTCTCTCTCTCTCTCTCTCTCTCTCTCTCTCTCTCTCTCTCTCTCTCTCTCTCTCTCTCTCTCTCTCTCTCTCTCTCTCTCTCTCTCTCTCTCTCTCTCTCTCTCTCTCTCTCTCTCTCTCTCTCTCTCTCTCTCTCTCTCTCTCTCTCTCTCTCTCTCTCTCTCTCTCTCTCTCTCTCTCTCTCTCTCTCTCTCTCTCTCTCTCTCTCTCTCTCTCTCTCTCTCTCTCTCAAAATCTCTCTCTCTCTCTCTCTCTCTCTCTCTCTCTCTCTCAAATCTCTCTCTCTCTCTCTCTCTCTCTCTCTCTCTCTCTCTCTCTCTCTCTCTCTCTCTCTCTCTCTCTCTCTCTCTCTCTCTCTCTCTCTCTCTCTCTCTCTCTCTCTCTCTCTCTCTCTCTCTCTCTCTCTCTCTCTCTCTCTCTCTCTCTCTCTCTCTCTCTCTCTCTCTCTCTCTCTCTCTCTCTCTCTCTCTCTCTCTCTCTCTCTCTCTCAAAATCTCTCTCAAATCTCTCTCTCTCTCTCTCTCTCTCTCTCTCTCTCTCTCTCTCTCTCTCTCTCTCTCTCTCTCTCTCTCTCTCTCTCTCTCTCTCTCTCTCTCTCTCTCTCTCTCTCTCAAAATCTCTCTCTCTCTCTCTCTCTCTCTCTCTCTCTCTCTCTCTCTCTCTCTCTCAAAATCTCTCTCTCTCACTCAAAAATCTCTCTCAAAATCTCTCTCCTCTCTCTCTCAAAATCTCTCTCTCAAAATCTCTCTCACTCTCTCTCTCTCTCTCGGGTCAACATCCAACATCTCTCTCGGTCCTCAAAATCTCTCTCTCTCTATCTCTCTCCAAAATCTCTCTCTCGTTCCAAATCTCTCTCAAATCACTCTCTTTCTCTCTCTCTCATAATCTCTCTCTGGTTCAAAATCTCTCTCAGGTTCAAAATCTCTCTCTGGTTCAAAATCTCTCTCTGGTTCAAAATCTCTCTCTGGTTCAAAATCTCTCTCTCTCTCTCTCTCTCTCTCTCTCTCTGGTTCTCTCTCTCTCTCTCTCTGTTTCAAAATCTCTCTCTCTCTCTCTCTCTCTCTCTCTCTCTCTCTCTCTCTCTCAAAATCTCTCTCTCTCTCTCTCTCTCTCTCTCTCTCTCTCTCTCTCTCTCTCTCTCTCTCTCTCTCTCTCTCTCTCTCTCTCTCTCTCTCTCTCTCTCTCTCTCTCTCTCTCTCTCTCTTTCAAAATCTCTCTCTCAAATCTCTCTCTCTCAAAATCTCTCTCAAAATCTCTCTCAAAATCTCTCTCTCTCAAAATCTCTCTCAAAATCTCTCTCTCTCTCAAAATCTCTCTCTCTCTCTCTCTCTCTCTCTCTCTCTCTCTCTCTCTCTCTCTCTCTCTCTCTCCAACATCTCTCTCTCTCTCTCAAAATCTCTCTCTCACTCAACATCTCTCTCTTTCACTCAAAAACTCTCAATCTCTCTCTCAAAATCTCTCTCTCTCTCAAATCACTCTCTCAAAATATCTCTCTCTCTGAAATCTCTCATCTCTCTCTCTCTCTCTTTCTCTCTCTCTCTCTCTCAAAATCTCTCTTTCTCTCAAATCAATCTCTCTCTCTAAATCTCTCTAAATCTCTCTCACTCTCATAATCTCTCAAAATCTCTCTCTCTCTCTCTCTCACTATCTCTCTCTCTGTCTCTCTCTCTCTCTATCTCTCTCTTAAAATCTCTCTCAAAATCTCTCTCTCTCTCTCTCAAAAGCTCTCTCTGAAAATCTCTCTCCTCTCTCTCTCTCTCTCACTATCTCTCTCTCACTATCTCTCTCTCAAAATCTCTCTCAAAATCTCAATCTCATCTCTCTCGAAAATCTCCCTCTCTCTCTCTCTCTCCCTCTCTCTCAAAATCTCTCTCTCACTATCTCTCTGTCTCAAAATCTCTCTCTCTCAAAATATCTCTCCCTCTCTCAAAATCTCTCTCTCAAAATCTCTCTCTCAAAATCTCCCTCTCAAATCACTCTCCTCTCAAAATATCTCTCTCAAACCTCTCTCAAAATTTCACGATCAAAATCTCTCTCAAAATCTCTCTCTCACTCTCAATCTCTCTCAAAATCTCTCTATCTCAAAATCAAATCTCTCTCTCAAAATCACTCTCTCTCTCTCTCTCTCTCTCTCTCTCAAAATCTCTCTCTCTCTCACTCTCTCAAAATCTCTCTCTCAAATTCTCTCTCTCTCAAAATCTCTCTCCTCTCTCTCTCTCTCTCTCTCTCTCTCTCAAAATCTCTCTCTCTCAAATCTCTCTCTCAAATCTCTCTCTAAAAATCTCTCTCTCTCTCAAAATCTCTCTCAAAATCTCAACTCTCTCAAAATCTCTCTCCCCTCTCTCTCTCTCAAAATCTCTCTCTCTCTCTCTCAAATCTCTCTCTCCTCTCTCTCTCTCTCTCTCTCTCTCTCTCTCTCTCTCTCAAAATCTCTCAAAATCTCTCTCTCTCTCAAAATCTCTCTCTCTCTAAATCTCTCAAAATCTCTCTCTCAAAATCTCTCTCTCTCAAAATCTCTCTCTCTCTAAAATCTCTCTCTCTCTCTCTCTCTCTCTCTCTCTCTCTCTCTCTCTCTCTCTCTCTCTCTCTCTCTCTCTCTCTCTCTCTCTCTCTCTCTCTCTCTCTCTCTCTCTCTCTCTCTCTCTCAAAATCTCTCTCTCTCTCAAAATCTCTCTCTCTCTCAAAATCTCTCTCTCTCTCTCTCTCTCTCTCTCTCTCTCTCTCTCTCTAAATCTCTCTCTCTCTCTCTCTCTCTCTCTCTCTCTCTCTCTCTCTCTCTATCAAAATCTCTCTCTCTCTCTCTCTCTCTCTCTCTCTCTCAAAATCTCTCTCTCTCTCTCTCTCTCTCTCTCTCTCTCAAAAAATCTCTCTCTCTCTCTCTCTCTCTCTCTCTCTCTCTCTCTCTCTCTCTCTCCAATCAAAATCTCTCTCTCAAAATCTCTCTCTCTCTCTCAAATCTCTCTCTCTCTCTCTCTCTCTCTCTCTCTGAAAATCTCTCTCTCTCTCTCTCTCTCAAAATCTCTCTCTCTCTCTCTCTCTCTCTCTCTCTCTCTCAAAATCTCTCTCTCTCTCCTCTCTCAAAATCTCTCTCTCTCTCTTCTCTCTCTCTCTCTCTCTCTCTCAAAATCTCTCTCTCAAAATCTCTCTTCAAATCTCTCCTCTCTCTCTCTCTCTCTCTCTCTCTCTCTCTCTCTCTCTCTCTCTCTCTCTCTCTCTCTCTCAAGAAATCTCTCTCTCATATCTCTCTCTCTCAAAATCTCTCTCTATCTCTCTCTCTCTCTCTCTCTCTCTCTCTCTCTCTCTCTCTCTCTCTCTCTCAAAATCTCTCAAATCTCTCTCTCTCTCTCTCTCTCTCTCTCTCTCTCTCTCTCTCTCTCTCTCTCTCTCTCCTCTCTCTTCTCTCTCTCTCTCTCTCTCTCTCTCTCTCTCAAAATCTCTCTCTCCAAAATCTCTCTCTCAAAATCTCTCTCTCTCTCTCTCTCTCTCTCTCTCTCTCTCTCTAAATATCTCTCTCTCTCAAATCTCTCTCTCTCTCAAAATCTCTCTCTCTCTCTCTCTCACAAAATCTCTCTCTCTCTCAAAATCTCTCTCTCTCCTTCTCTCAATATCTCTCACTGTCTCTCTCTCTCTTTCTCTCAATATCTCTCTCTCTCTATCACTCTCTCTCTCTCTCTCTCTCTCAAAGTCTCTCTGAAAATGTCTCTCTCAAAATCTCTCTCTCTCTCTCTCTCTCTCAAAACTCTCTCTCTCTCTCTCAAAATCTCTCTCTCTCTCTCTCAAAATCTCCTCTCTCTCTCTCTCTCAAAAACTCTCTCTCTCTCACACTCTCTATTTCTCACTCTCTCGATCAAAATCTCTCTCTCTCTCTCTCTATCAAAATCTCTCTCTCTCTCTCTCTCTCTCTCTCTCTCTCTCTCTCTCTCTCTCAAATCTCTCTCTCTAAAATCTCTCTCTCTCTCTCTCTCTCTCTCTCTCTCTCTCTCTCTCTCTCTCTCTCTCTCTCTCTCTCTCTCTCTCTCTCTCTCTCTCTCTCTCTCTCTCTCTCTCTCAAATCTCTCTCTCTCTCTCTCTCTCTCTCGAATCTCTCTCTCTCTCTCTCTCTCTCTCTCTCTCTCTCTCTCTCTCTCTCAAAAAAATCTCTCTCTCAAAATCTCTCTCTCTCTCTCTCTCTCTCTCTCTCTCTCTCTCTCTCTCTCTCTCTCTCTCTCTCTCTCTCTCTCTCTCTCTCTCTCTCTCAAAATCTCTCTCTCTCTCTCTCTCAAAATCTCTCAAAATCTCTCTCTCAAATCTCTCTCAAAAATCTCTCTCTCAAAATCTCTCTCAAAATCTCTCTCTCTTTCAAAATCTCTCTCAAAATCTCTCTCTCTCTCTCTCTCTCTCTCTCTCTCTCTCTCTCTCAAAATCTCTCTCAAAATCTCTCTCAAAATCTCTCTCTCTCTCAAAATCTCTCTCAATCTCTCTCAAAATCTCTCTCTCAAAATCTCTCTCTCTCTCTCTCTCTCTCTCTCTCTCTCTCTCTCTCTCTCTCTCTCTCTCTCTCAAAATCTCTCTCAAGTCTCTCTCTCAAAATCTCTCAAAAATCTCTCTCTCTCTCTCTCTCTCTCTCTCTCTCTCAAAATCTTTCTCTCTCTCTCAAAAGTCTGAATGAAAAAAGACTGAACTGATATTCTAAGAATTCAGTTTATCAGTTCTAATATACAAACAGAGATTAAAAATTTAGTCAAACAGAAATGATAATTGGACAAAAATTCTAATTAAATAATTTGGAACTTAAATAAATAAAGTTCAACCACATAAAGAACTAAAAGTAGCGCTAATGAACTTAAATAAATGCAATATGACTCTAGCAATTATTAAATAAAAAGAAGAACAAGTTTTTCTGAGAGAAATAATTGAACCATGCGTGCAAAGAATTAGAAGGATCAAGTAGAAAGAAAAAACAGGAATATCAGAAGTTGGCTGTCAAAAATAACATAAGAGTTTATACCATTTTGAAATGCTAAAGATATAGGTATATGAAACACAAAAACCATATAAGTGTACAAAAGAGCTTGTATGTAAAATAGTTCATATATGGAACAGAATTAATGAAGAAGAAACCATCTCAATTGAGAACATAGACTAAGATAAAATTAATTTCTTTTCAGGAAAAAAACAGCTCTTGGCAGCAATCGTGACAAAAAAAAAAAAAAACATTTCTCGGTAGCAACTGTGAGCAAAATTCTGGTAACAAGCATTATTGGCTTACTACTTCTGAAGCATAGTGAGAAGGATAACATGAAAGAATAAAAGTAACAAGCAGCAGTGCAACCAGGAACTACTAACACGCAGCAGCATACTAAAAAAAACATGCGAGCAAAACAAGTATGGAGAAAACCTCTTGCACTTTATATAATTGCAAGTTCCTCAAAGCGAATATCATAGCAGATACCTATACCAATGCGACCCACATCTGCACCCACAATAAGATACTCAGTATCATACATAAAGAGTTCTAACTAAAAGATTACAGTAAGAGCAAGAAAATAAAAGAAGAAAAATATTTGTGAACGAGCTAGTCAAATTAGCATCCATTGAAACAGTTTCTACTGCATGACAAAAGCTAGTGTTTTCTCTATTTTCTACAACAGAATAGAGATACAATTTAAGGTTCAGGAAAAATCATTGCGTGATAATATAAAGTTCTTAAATACAGTCCAATATCATTGGTCAGGTGACATGGGATGCTTTTCAGGTTTAATAGGATACTTCAAGATGAGTGTAGTTGTCTCAAACATCATACACAAATAATGGAATCCCCGAAAAGGAAGGATGAAAAATTAGAAAACAGAAGGGAACAAAAAAACCCTGTGCCAAATTTCAAAACACGTATCTACGATGGTAGGTGTTTCCCCAGCTGTAAGAGTCTTTAATTCTTGGAAAGTTATCTTCCCTGGAATGTCAATATCAAATAGATGGATCTGCAAAATGATCATCAACCATCAGAATTTTTACATAAATTGACACAATTATCTGATAAAAGGCTTAGTACAAATGAAGAGATCGTCCAAACACTACCATACATGTTTAAAAGCGAGAGAGAGAGAGAGAGAGAGAGAGAGAGAGAGAGAATCCAACAAGTGAAGGTTATTACGTAATTAAAATAAGTGGTTTCAGTGGAGTGCTTGAAAAAGATCATAATAATCATAGTTAAAGTTATGTCTTACTTTCATTTTTTATGCTTCTTTGTAACAAAAAGTGCAAAATAACTGGATTGTGGATCTTCCACTCTTTATTTAAAACCTTACTTTTGACCTCTTTCATTTGTATAAATTTGACCAACACTTTTATTTAATCTGTAATAGATTGAAAACCTAAGTTTGAATTTTCATGATTCTGTAGCACTTTCTCGTTCAACTTCTCTACTCCAAAAAACAACAGTGACATACAAAAAAATATATAATATATACAACGATAAGTCGATAACAATGCTCTTTTCTTTGAAAGGTTATATGTACCTGCAGACATACATATAAGTACCACGTATACAATTTCAGAAAAGGCAAAAGACTTTAATCATCCAATATTTGTTTTTTGAAAATTAAAGAATCATCCAATATTAACTCAGAACTTATGAAACTGGTAGGTCCTTCAATTGTAAGAGCTGAACAATAAATATCCTTTTAGTATTTCTATTCATGTCTTTTCTACTGTGATACCATTAATATCTAGAGGCTTTAGACATCTTGTCTTTTTTGAGATTTCATGTTTAGAAACCTCTAGAACACAATAACTACCAAAGCAGGAATTTGTGGAAAAACCTCATCTTATGAAGAACAGCTCTCGGCAGCAACCATGTGTCAAAAAAAAAAAAAAACTGCTCTCGGCATGAGCAAAACATGTTTCAGAAATGGAAGAGATGGAGAAAAACCTATATTTACACTAATTAGATGAATCAAGAGGTGAATACAAGAGATAGCACATAAATAAAGAGAAAAATCAAAACCCTAACCCGAAATACCAAATTTCGGAAGTAAATTCGGTCCACAGAAGTGGTGCTGCCGTGCCCCCTCGTCGGAAATGGCTACTGCATTTGATCTTTGCAAGAAATGGCTGTTGTGTTTGGTTTTCGCCAGAAATAAGGCAGCCATTGCAACGATTAAATGGAATCGAAAAAATAAGAAAGAGGATGACGAACATAGAGAACAGTTCGTGCTCGAAAATGTCGATTCAGTCCACCGAAGTGGCGTGCCCCATCCCCTCGCCGGAAAACGGTTGTGTTCGCACGTCGCAGGAAATCAGGCCCTGGTTCATGAAGAAAGGGAAGCAAAGAAGAAAGGGGACGAAGTAGGGGTGTAAACGGGACAGAAACGACACGGCAGAGGAATTTCCGCCTTTAATATCCGATTACCGAATGCTCTGCCATTTCCGTTTCGTCCGATTAAGTTTTACCCTGAGCAATTTCCGATTATTGCCCATTATTTCCGAAATAATGGGAAATATTATTAAAAATATAATAAACATTAAAAATATAGATTAAAATTAAAAATGGAAAAATATTCCCAAAGATTTATCAATTCAAACAAAATAAAACTTACAAAATTACATTAATTTTTGAGCAATTCAACTCTTGTCAACAAATAAATATACAATATCCACTACATTGATTCATTCAATCATTGATATGAAAAAAATAAAATAACCTACATATATATATATATATATATATATAGATATGAATATATTAAATGAAATACATCACTATAAATAAGATAATAATATCTAACGACCACCAAACCAAATATTATTATTAAAACCTTTCATCTACTCCAATTAGTAAAATACCATTTTTTGGTAATTATAATTATACGATATTTCATTGTGTGGGAAGTGAACTTGTTATAAAAAAGAATTGGCAAAATAATCAATTAGGGAAATATCAAAAAATAAAAATGAGTAAGATTAATAAATTTACTATATTACCTTTCTTTAATCGGTAAAACGGTAGAATAGATTCGGAAGAGCTATTTCTATTTCTGTTCCATTTATTTATCAACAAAACGGTAAACCTGTATAATGGTAGGCGAATAATATTAATTTATTACCGTTTTGTACCATTTAATAATCGGTCGGATGGTAGAGCGGAAATTAAATTTCCGGTAAGTTCAAGCCTACTGGGACTTAATCTAAACACGAGGGTTTGTGCTCATTGCGGGACTTAACCCAGCATCTTAAGGACAATCATGCACCACCTGTGTCCACGCTCCTGAAGGCACCCCTCTCTTTCAAGAGGATTCGTGGCATGTGAAGCCCTGGTAAGGTTCTTCGCTTTGCATTGAATTAAACCACATGTTCCACCACTTGTGCGGGCCTCCGTCAATTCCTTTGAGTTTCATTCTTGCGAGCGTACTCCCCAGGTGGGATACGTAGGGCGTTAGCTACAACACTGCATGGGTTGATACACACAGTGCCTAGTATCGTTCGTTTACAGCTAGGACTTATGGGGTATCTAATCCCATTCTCTCCCCTAGCTTTCGTTTCTCAGTGTCAGTGTTGGCCCAGCAGAGTGCTTTCACCGTTGGTATTCTTTCCGATATCTACACATTTCACCGCTCCACTGGAAATTCCCTCTGCCCCTAATGTACTCCAGCTTGGTAGTTTCCACCGCTTGTCCAAGGTTGTGCCCTGGGTTTTGACGGCAAACTTGAAAAGCTACTTACAGACACTTTACATCCTCTGTCTTACCACAGCTGCTGGCACAGAGTTAGCCGATGCTTATTCCTTAGATACCATCATGGCTTCTTCTCCGAGAAAAGAAGTTCACAACCCGTGGGCCTTCTACCTCCACGCATCATTGCTCAGTCAGGCTTTCGCCCATTGCAGAAAATTCCGCACTGCTGCCTCCCGTAGGAGTCTGGGCCGTGTCTCAGTCCCAGTGTGGCTGATCATCCTCTTAGAACAGCTACTGATCATCGCTTTGGTAAGCTATAGCCTCACCTACTAGCTAATCAGAGGCGAGCCCCTCCTCGGGCGGATTCCTCCTTTTGCTCCTCAGCCACAGGGTATTACCAGCCATTTCCAGCTGTTGTTCCCCTCCCAAGGGCTGGTTCTTACGTGTTACTCACCTGTCTGCCACTGGAAACACCACTTCCCGTCCAACTTGCATGTGTTAAGCATGCCGCCAGCATTCATCTTGAGCAAGGATCGAACTCTCCATGAGATTCATAGTTGCATTACTTATAGCTTCCTTGTTCGTACACAAAGCAGATTCGGAATTGTCTTTCATTCCAAGGCTTAACTAGTATCCATGCGCTTCATATTAGCCTGGAGTTCGCTCCCAGCAATATAGCCATCCTACCCTCTCACATTAATTCCACGAGCCTCTTATCAATTCTCATTTGACCACGGCAGGGGAACATGTTAAAATAGAAAAACTCACATTGACTTTCACCATGTTAAGGTGCCACTCTACCAGAAGCTGAAAACTAGTAGATTAATCTAATCAACAACGGATGCCATTTACATAAGAAAATCTAAGGGGGTAAAATTTACTGACAACAACAACAATATTTAAACATAAGAAAATCTAAAAAACGCAAGCATGCATGCTCTCAATCCAGACATATTAAGTTATTTCATAATCCACACAAAATATATATATATATATATATATATATATATATATATATAGCACCTTTACGCACAAAACAGAATTAAAATTAAAACGAATCAAAAAACAAAAAAAATGATAGTGGTAGAGTACAGCCTAAGAAATAAACAGTGATTACGAAATAAAACGATGTAAATAAGATGATGAAATGAAATGAAATAAAAAAGGACCACCCAGTAAATTGAAATAAAAATTATGACAAAATCAAAGGAAATAAAAAATTAGGAGGAAGTAAAATGAAACTAAAAAAATGACAAGGAAGATTTGGTTTTGTCACCTCGACAGGACTCGACTTTTCGCTTTGGCATCTCCGAGCAATGGAGGGCTTCGACGAATGGTGCCTTAGCTTCGTCTCTGACCGAGGTCGACTGAAGTTTTTAAATCGCAGTAACGTCTTTTTTTTTGTAGGATCAGTCGCCGGAAACGCTTGAGCTTCTGGTTTCGTTTCTGCTTCCGATGGCGCTTCACGGCGCTTTAGCGCATCCGAAGGCATTTGACCTCCACCACCGTAGTGTTTATGCATGCAGTTAAATGTTAAAAGATGCTGAAAACTGGGCAGAAAAAGGGAAAATATTAATTATCGAAGAGAAGCTTTGAAAGTTTCCTTGAAGTATAGAAGCACCAGCAAGGTTGTACGTGGCAATGAAGAAAGAAGAAAGAATTTTATTATTTGGCGCAGGCTGTACGTAGCCAAGTCGATGACACTTCATTTTTTTATTGTATTTATTTATTTTTTATTTTTATTTTTTTGAATTGGGCGTATGCTATCCGCTAAATTAAAATGCGTGCAAAATGGGCTGGCCCACCATGCACCGACCTCTCCCTCTTTGCACCGACATCTTGAAGTCTTTTTTTTCTTCTAAGCTCGAAGTACTTACTATCTATTGTTAATTGACTTTATAATCATGTAGCCCAACTTTTCTCCCTTGCGTCCCACCAACGATGATCGACATCTGGGATTTTTCATAATCAAGAATTTATACCCTCTCGATAGCTAGGAGGGAAAGAACCAAAGAGGAGTAATGAGTTTCAGTAATTTTGGGAAAGAGGAAGGGTGGCTCGGTAGAAACAAGAATGGTTATTAAAATTGTGAGGATTGAGAATGGAAGAGAAGAATGCATTTAAATTGCTTTGATTTGGGGGAGTGTCGATCAAGACTCGAGAGATTCTGATCTCGTTGCGTTCACTCTATGGATTTCTTGAAAATATAACCAGGGACTTCTCCTGATTTGTAATTAGTATGTTATGTATTAGATATATGTATTTTATTTGGGCATATTTGTAATTTTACCCTCCCTAAAGAAAGTCATCCCGCTGATGTGCTCCAACAACACTATGCCGGAGACAGGAACGATGAATGCTCAAGGACAATTCTGGAAAAAACACAACTAGCTGGATCAACTAACACTTGGCTGCATGGCTGATGCACTGGAGACGCTGTATCTCACACAATGAGATTCCTGCTATAGCGTTTACTCCCATTAATTACTCATTTTAAATTCACCAAGACGTTTTCAAATATTTTTTGCAGGTAGAAAACATATTTGTTGCATGCACCTAACAAACCTTCCCTGATTGTATCTTACCTCCTTAAATGGTGCTAAATGTATTCCCTATACTCTCGACCTTATTGATCATATAGATACCTTAGTATGCACATCTTCTTATTTAAAAAAAATCGAAACTTCGATTTTGTACCATATCCAAAACATCTGATATCCCATGCTCATTGTTCCCTCCTGTGCAGATATCAGAATTAATTGCCCCAACTATTCAGCTTTGTGTTAAATATTGGATGCTCTTTAAAACCTTAATCCCCTTCAACTGCCCCGTGCAAAAAAATCCTTCTTCATCCTTGCTTGTTCCGAAAATGGAAACCCCAGTACAGAAATACTCCCATTTAGAGAAACAAGGTCATGTTTCGCCATAAAATATTCTGGTTTGCTCGCATACTATTCCAAGGCAAGTTACCTCTGCTCAAGATAGTCTTCTTATTCCTGTGGCAACTCTCTTACTGCAGGAGCCACACTCTACCAGTTCCATGCAGAACTCGTCAAAAGTCCACAAGTCAGTTCTCGTCCGCCCGAATACTAGTTTGCAGCTAACTGACATAGTGAACGGCTTGACCTCTAGGTCCCACAAAGTTACACTGTTTAGAGAATGCATACAAAGAGGACTGGCCCAGAGAGAGTCTTCTCTCATAGGGATCTTTGTGGGTCGTATTCCTGAGCCTCCTTCATTTGTCGCTTCTACCCTATAAATAACCTTACGTGCGACCCGTTTCCCTGATCCGACAATCACAATCCTTAAGATGCCAAAGGGGCACTTTTCTATAGAACCATCATCAAAAGTACAAGATGCTCTATGACCTTTGTCCAATTCATATTAGTGAATCTCTGCTTCATTTGTTTCCATGACTGAGAGGGTTCCATGTGGAATCTTTTCTCTTCACTCACACATTCTCATTGGCCAAACTACTTTGACTTCCTCTCATGCACTGGCGTGAAGAAGCATTGACACATATAGTTCAACCCCTAGGACGTTACATCATGATAGATGGAGATACCCGATGTCGAGAGGGAACAGAATTCCATGCAAGAGTAAAGGTAGAAGTTGACCTCCGAAAACCAGAAATAGAAGGGGTAGAACTACACAAATTGAACTCGATCTGTCATGTTCCATTTCATATTGAAAATCGGCCGAGAATTTGTAAGTCCTAAAAGGTGGTGACACTCCTCAAAGGAATGTTGAGGGTAGGTAAAAGAGGAGTCAAATGACTCGAACAGATCTAACAAAGAAGATGGTCAAGGCAATCCACTATCGGACAGGATTACAATACACAAACGTAGTCATGAAGGCCCATCCAAATCCGCCACCTCCTCATCCAAGAATCTTCTAAACCAACCTATAAAACATTACAAATCATGGAAAGGTCAAAACAACCAAAAGGGCGCACAACCAAAAGACAAGCATGGTTGTAATCTGCAACTCACATTAAGCCCACCCAGCTGCGGAGAGATTATGGAAATTCCTAGTAGCAGTGGAGAGACGCGATGTCAAATTATTGGACCTCAGCCATATCAGATAGATCAGATGGCCAAAAAATTCCAAATGCTTACTGAGAACTCTATTCACCTGGCGCTTGAAAATTATCACAGAAGTCCATAATTTAAGCTGAGACCACCTAATTAAGGTGGGGTCGTAGGGTCCTCCTGGCAGCTATACAAACACTGATTGGAGTTAGCCAAAGAAGGGGAAGGAAGAGAGGCACTGTCTGTTAGACTTTAGGTCTAATAAATCACATTAATCATCAAGAAAATAGACATATAATTTTCATAAAATAACGTTTTCATTAAAACTATATAAATACGATCAAATTGAAAAAAGAAAGATAACGGTAGTGTATCTTATATTTTAGAATATTAATTGAGTCGAAGTGCACAAGAAAACCTTAAAAGAATATGTTTTACAAGTGATGAACTTGCCTCCCTTCAGCTAGAGTGGGTGTATATAAGCCGTAGCCTCACTTATAAGAGGATGGAGGATATTTAGATTCCAATGGGTATGGCATGAATGACTCTCTTCAATTGGGAACTATGACCCTTGGGAGAGATACAAATCTTTATTCCCAAAGCGTCTACAGAGTCAATGTACCCATTAAATCTACCTCTACTGGGCGATGTGCTGGCCATTATTCCCTGTATTGAACGTCCAATGTCAAAGTTCTAGAAGTGGGCCCCACACTCATAAGTCATGGTAATATCATTTTATAAAATCAATATTTGAAACCATAACTCCAACAAACTCCCACTTGGTTTCAAATCCATTTTTAAAAATTTCCAATTTTCTAAAAAATGAAAAATCAATTTTGACCATTAAAACCATACCATAGCATTAGCTCAAATACTTTAATATACATGTGTAGTTAACCCAGGCTACACAATAGACATCTTAGACATCCAATGTCATGACTTTACAAATCAATGAGACCATAATTAATACAAAACAATGTTCTCCCACTTGGTCTCATAATGGGAAACAAATTAAACTCATATTCCCCTCATAGAAAGTGAAATTTGTCACAGGAAGACACTTAGTCGATCAACTAAGTTGTTTAGAGAGGCTATTTTAAAAACAACAACTTCCCCTTCGTTAGCATGTCTCATATATAGTGGTATTTCCCTTCAATATGCTTACCCTTAGAGTTATACTTCGGATATCTTGTGATAGCAAAAGCAGATGCATTGTCACAAAAGAGAGGGATAGGTCGCTCCACACAATCTACCACTAGAAGACTCCGCAAAAATTTGCGAAGATAGACAGCCCCCCTTATAGGTAAGTTTATAGCTACATATTTTGTGCTACACATTCTTTCTTTTTGATTTTCCAACAAATGGCACCTCTGTCATATATAAAGATAAAGCCCGAAATAGACTAAGTAGACTTGGGGGTTTTAATACATTCTTGATAATCTGAGCCAGAATAACGCATCACCCAAGCATATAACTTAGTTCATTGCAGATAGCGCATCACCCAAGTAACTCTTTCCCAGTGAGTGAAACCTGGATTAGCCTGAAATTGGCTAAGAACCCTAACAACATAAGAAAGATGACGTCTTTTACACATAAGATCATACATAAAACTCCCCACAACAGATTCGTATAGATATTTCGATTCGTCTAAATTATCTTCTAGTCGGGATGGTCAATCCACCTCACTCATCTTTTTAGTGCCATCATAAGGTATTTGACCGCTTCATTGAACATTATATTCCACTTTCTTGAGGCTTGTTTCAAACTGTAAATTGATTTTTTCAAATTTACACAACCTTGATCAATGAGTAAGGAAAGCATTAAGGAAAACATTTTTAACATTATATTCCAGTGCCAATAAATCCATTTGGTTGTTCCATATAAATTTCCTCGTCTAAATCTCCATTAAGGAAAGCATTTTTAACATTCATTTGGAACAAGAGAGAATGTTTTATCACAATCAATCATATACTGTTGAGTAAAACCTTTGGCAACAAAATGAGCCTTAAATCTTTTAAATTTACCTTTAGAATTTCTCTTTCTGGTAAAAATCCACTTGCACTTGATGGGTTTAACCACAATATGAATAACAAGTTTCCAAACTTTATTTTTATACATAGAGTCCATCTCTTCTTCCATTACCAACATCCATTTGTTGGAGTCCACATCAATGACTTCTTGCTCATAAGTGGCACGATCAATAGCATTTTCATTAAAGCTTATTCTTTCATAAGTTTTCCCGAGCATATATGTAAAAAGAAAAAGATGAAAGAAATTGACTAGATTTTTTTCTCTTGTTCCACATCGAGTATCCATTTCAGTAGAATCCTCTTTATTAGCAGGTTATTCAGAGGAGAGCATTTACACAATTTCTTCCAAGTGAGAGTTTGTACCCGGATCCTCATATCAAACGTCTGAATAACCATGTCTTTATACCTTGGAGTAATTGAATACCATTCCCAACTAATAAAATATCATCTAGGTATAAAGTAAAAAATGTAATGCGATCTCCCACTATTTTGATATAAACATAATGATCTTCTGAATCAGAATAAATCCATACTCCTTGACCGCTTCATTAAATTTGATATTCCACGGTTTTGAGGCTTGTTTCAAACTATAAATTGATTTTTACAATTTACACTCTTTCGATTCAGTTCCAGTGCTAATAAATCCACGAGGTTATTCGATATAGATTTCCTCATTTAAATCTCTATTAAGAAAAGCAATTTTAACATCTATCTGGAACAATTTGTAGTCATAATATACAACCAAGGACAAGAGTGTTCGAATAGACTGTATACGTGCAATTAGAGAGAATGTTTCATCATTATAGATCTCATACTGTTGAGTAAAAATCCTTCCAAAATATTGAGAATAACTCTAAATAATACTCTCCACTTCTATTGGAGTGCAAAGTTTTGATTTTCATTCCTGTGGCATTTTCTACCTCCAATTTGAAGGTCTTGAAATAATCTAATGCTTCATATTTCCTACGAAGTAAACATATCCTTCCATAACTTGAAAAGTCATCAATAAATGTGATGAAATATGAATGGGAATTTTGCGTATACACATTCGTAGGTCCACCTATATCCGAATGAATAATCTCTAAAATACGAGAACTCCTTTAAGTTTTTGGATGGAAAGGGCATTTTCATCATTTTGCCATAAATATTACAATCACAAGTAGCAAAATCTTTTAGTGATGGTTTCTCTAATTATCCTTGGGTCACAAATTTTGTAATCCTATCCTGGTTTATTTTCCCAAGTCAAAGATCCCAAAAATATAATTCATTATCTTTAATATCAAAAGAAGTAGAAACATTGAATATCATATTTCCACTAAGTTGAAATTCATTTAAATCAGAATTCCAGAACCCTCTAAAAATAACTGTGTCATCTTGTAGCATAAGAAATTTTCGATTTCCAAAATAAAAAGTAATCCAAATTTCTCAAGATAAGATAATGTTAATAAACATTTCCTCATAGAAGGAGCATAGAGACAATCCTCAAAATTAAAAAACTTTATTATTAGCAAGCTTTAGTTGGATGTTCCAACGCCTTCGACAACGGATTTTACATTATTTCCCATGAAAATAATGCTTGCACCTTCATCAACCTTTCTTAGCTCCTTAAAGACTTGCAAGTCATTCCATACAAGAACAGTTGCTCCAGAATCATCCCACCAAGTTAAAGGATGTTTATAAATAGTAGAAGTTTCAAGAAATAAGGGCTTACAAGTTTTCCTT
The DNA here is from genome assembly GCA_022405105.1 of Aristolochia contorta. Taxonomy (NCBI): domain Eukaryota; kingdom Viridiplantae; phylum Streptophyta; class Magnoliopsida; order Piperales; family Aristolochiaceae; genus Aristolochia; species Aristolochia contorta. The sequence continues at coordinate 22,522,321 of CM039666.1, forward strand.
TGTTGTCCCTCCTGCATCGTTTTCAAGTCTCTACAATATTTCTTAATGTGCCTTATCTTATTGCAAAAAAATTATACACGTTGATTTGTGTGTATTTCAACTCTCTATTGATTAACCTTCTTGTCCTTGAAGTTTTAAAACTGAATTTTATTTCCCTTCTTTTTAAAATTCTTCTTCTTTGGCTTCAAAACTATATTTGCATTACACGACAATTATTCCAAATCAATTCCTGAATTGTATCTCTCAGATTGGTTAACAATATTATTATCAAATTCAGAACTCGTCCACTTTCTCTTATACAGAGAGAAAAAATCTTCAATGTATTTTAATGATTTTGATAAAGAATTCAAAATTGTGACCACTTTAGTTTCCTCATCCATTTGTCTACCATGATACTGCAACTCATCTGAAATAGCAAGCATGTCATTTAGATACTTTCTCACATCTGCATTTTCTTGACACTTGGAACCAGTAAATTTTATCCTTAAATTATTTATGTGACTAGATGACTTCTTTCCATACTTAGCCTCAAGCTAGTAAATAATCACTTTTGCAGTGGGGACACGAAAATATGTCATCAAGAGGTTGTCACTAAGAGCATCAGGAATATGTGATCTAGAAATTACATTCGCATCATCCCATTACTTGCATTTCTTTTGGTCCTTATATTATTTCTTATTGTTGGGGTAGTTCACACGGGAAGGTCTCTGAGGAGTATCTAACTTGGCAATTTTATCAAACCTATAGCCTTGTAGCATCAATTCAATCCGTTGTGCCCAGTTGACATTATTTGTTCCATCAGGTAATTTTTTCTATTAGGACATACAAAATGAATGTCCACTACTTGTTGTTCCTGTCATCTAGAAAATATTTCTCTATTTGGGAGGACATGTTAGATTATGTATTATTGTACGGGTATTTTAGTCTTTATAGCTATGAAGGGTATTTTAGTCTTTTTGTATTGTAACAATGTATATAAGCTCATTGATGGTTAATAAGAGATTTACCCAATTTTTATAAGATTTCGTCAATCTATCATGGTATCAGAGCCATTTTCCTTGTGTGGGCCAGAACTTCCCTATATGTTTGTGGGCTAGACACAATCATTCTTTGGGCTATAGAAGGCGAGACCCAATTTGTTGGTGAGCTTTATAATATGAAGCCTAATTTGTCACGTCTCAGGCCTATTGTGTAAACCTGGCCTGGACGTGAGGGTGAGAGTTAAGAGAATTAGTCCCACATTAAATAGAAGTGGATGAATCATGTGCATAAAAAAAGGAATCTACATACCCATTGTTATGTGGCCTTTTGGGGTAGACCCCATTAACAAAACAGTACAGACTTGGGCCCAAAGCGGATAATATCATTACAATGTGGAGATATGGGTCCTACGGGCATCAAGAATTTTGACATGGTTTTCATTCATCCGACTTCTCGGGGTATTGTGATGGTTCTGTTATATGTTGATGATTTGGTCATTGCAGGCGATGATCTGCAGGGCATCTCTGAGCTTAAGAACTATCTTAGTTCTTGTTTTGAGATGAAGATCTTCAATTATGTGATGGTTATGGACTTTCTCAGGTGAAGTATGCTTCTGATATACTCACTCCGGCCGGTCTTACATATAACAGGGTTTGTGATACACCCTGGGAGCTTAATGTTAAGCTCCAAGGAACGGATGGCGAGTTACTTCTAATGCTACACTTTATTGGCAACTTGTAGTTGCACTAATTTATTTAACTATTACTCACCTTGATATCAGCTCATGTTGTCAACCAGTTCATGTCTGCTCTTCATTCTGTTCATTATGTTGTAGTGTTGCGCATTCTGCGTTATGTTCGGGGCAGTTTGTATAAGGATTTGCTATTGTCGTCTGCTTCGTCGCTTATTTTATCTGCATATTCTGATGCTAATTGGGCAGCTGATGTTACTGATCACCATTCTACTACGGGTTATTTTGCTTTCTTAGGCGACTCTTTGATTTCTTGGCGTAGCAAGAAGTGGCATACTGTTTCTCGTTCTTGTACTGAGGCTGAATACCGGGCTCTAACTGACACTACTTCTAAGCTAGTTTGGCTTCGTTGGTTACTTCTGGATATGGGTGTTTCTTTGGATTCTACTACTCCACTTCATTGTGACAATAAAAGAGCTCTTCAGATTGCTCACAATGATGTGTTTCATGAGTGGACAAAACACATTGAAGTTGATTGTCATTTTGTTCGACATCATTATGTTTCTAGTACTCTCCCCTTGTTGAATATACCCTGTAAGTGTCAGATTGCAGATCTAGTTACCAAATTGCTTAATTCATAGTGATTTCGGTATTTATGTTCCAAACTCCAGATGTGCTTGTTTGCTCCATCTTGAGTTTGAGGGGGGATGTTAGATTATGTATTCTTGTAAGGATATTTAGTCATTTTAGCCTAGTAGGGTATTTTTGTCTTTTTTTGTATTGTAACACTATATATAAGCTGATCGATGGTTAATAAGAGATTTACCCAGTTTTTATAAGATTTTGTCAATCTATCAGAACATACATAGTAATACAATCACCTCAATCATCTAATACTCCCACTTAACCCTTTGGGATTCATAGAAGCTACGAGGCAAATCATTCCATACTTACCCTTGGGGGATTAATATAAATTACTTTTTAATATTAATTTAATTTTACAACTTGCATTACCCTTTGGGGATTTTGCTAATCATATAATAAAATTAGTATAACACATAAAGCAAAATTATTCACAAATAAACATACTCAAAATTAATTTAATAAATACAATTCGCATTACCCTTTGGGGATTTTACAAATTATATAATTAAATTAAATTTCACATTCAAATACATAAATACAATCAAAGTAATACAATACCTAACTATTAAAACATTACAAAAACTTAAATAAAATTAAAAATTAAAACCAAAACCAAATCAAATATAAATGAATTATATATCAACTTATAAATCATCAAATCCATACTTTTTCATCTCAAACAGCCAAATAAATTCCAAATAACATGGAAATCATTAAAATAAAGTTCTAGGTCAAAATACGTAAAAATACATTGTGGCCCATTATAAATGCAAAAACTGGCCTAGTTCATGGTTCTGGGTCCCCACAAACTTGGACCGCAACCCACTATGTTCAAAAAGACGCAATGAAGCCCGCAACATACAACATGCCTGCGTCCCGCAAGCCGGGTCATAGAAGCCCGTGCAAAGAAGCCCGCTCATAGAAGCCTGCATAAAGAAGCCCTCGTAAAGAAGCCTGCACAAAGAAGCCCATGCATATGCGAGCCCGAGCTCTTATAGGCCCGCGCACTTGAGGGCCCACGTGTATGTATTTCCTTTCATTGGCAAGCTCGAGCGCACCAAGCCCAAGCACACTAACCCCATGCCTATTAGGGTTTACCCCATGCGTAATAGGGTTTAGCCCGTTCATGAGGCGGCAGAAAACACATCTAAAACGATAGCTTATTTATATCCAAAACAATAGCTTAAAAATCCGAAAATATCCGGAAAATATGGAAAAATTTAAAAATTACAATCTTTCTTCATGATATGAGCAGAGGCAAAGTCACTTGTATTTCTTGGACTATAGGTCTAACAAATTACATTAATCATCATGAAAATAGACATAATTTCCATAAAATCACTTTATCATAAAAACTATACAGATATGATCAAATTGAAATAAGAAAGATAACAGGAGTAGGGGTGTTGGAAGCAGCAAAACATTTCTGGGTACTATGCCTAGGTTATAGGATTCAACACGGAAAATCCATCCTCGTTCATCCAGCGCCTCAGGATCTGAACTCATCGCCTAAAAGCTAGTGAGCTGACGACATGAAGGACCGCAAAGCGCAATGTCACGGAGTCGTATGGCGCCACACTTTGCGCCTTTGGAAGAGAGCTACACCGTGTTTCTCATCATTACTTAGGCCATAAAAAGAAAGGGAAATCTTTTAGACTCCCCTATAAATCGGTGTAATAAATGCAATTTGGGCATCATGCTTCAATGCCTCAGAGGTGGAGATAGAATTAGGAGTGAAGCAGAGATACACATGGAGCTTCAATCAGGAAGGAGTACAAGAGCTAGAAGGGAAATATTTTGCCCTTGGTCTATCTTGTATCTTCATTTATTTGTGTGTATCCCATATACCATGTATTCAATGTTAGTGTATAGGGATTCTTCCCTAATCGAAACTATGTGTAGCTTAGCTTTGTTAGGGTGTAAATGATGTAATGTGATATCGTGTTGGATTCGTGTAATTTCAGCTATTTAAATTAATCTAGTGCAATCAAACTTTAATTTAGAATGAGTGGCCGTTGGGGAGCTATTAACATGAGGAGATTTACGACCTCCACATGTTCATCAAATTGTTTCGTTGAGAAAAAGAGGTAATACAAAAGGATACCACCAATCTGTGTGTGATCCCATATTGACTGTGTTCTATCAAGGGCAGGTGAGGTGGTGCACCGGGGGACCTCGAGAGAAGCATCGGTACACATGTGGTAGCTTTAGGCTGTGCTACATGGGCTATTGATTTAGACCTAGGAGACCCTAGTTGGGTTGTGCTACATGCCTGCGAGCAAGTGTGTGTGTCGCTCCAAGTAATATACTGGATGAGTCAAGATCGATCCCACGAGGACCATACTACTTACTAACCAATGAATACTAACTATATAATTACAGCAGTCCTAAGTGAGACACGTTTGCACGCTACAGACAAAGTACATCAGGAGAAGGGGGAAGTGATTTCGTGTAATTAAGGCTAAGTGTCTAATTGTAGGACTCATTAGTAGGTCTAGAATTCCCTACGCGTAACCCTCTCTCGCGACACTACGATTGTGCCTCCCTCAGTATGATTTGTCTCTTGAGGTCACAGGTTTAATTTAGGGCCCATGAATGCTCAGCCTAAAGGTACTCCGCGTGTCCGGGCACTTCTCTCGAAGTCTCCTGGAGCACCCCTCACATGCAGAGAGGTGGTAACCTTTTGTATTACCTCTCTCTCTCAACGAAACAATATGATGAACATGTGGAGGTCGTCAATATCCTCTTGTTAATAAATCCCAAAAGACTTCCTCAATGGCACCTTAACTCAAGCAGTCCATATATCTCAGCCTCTCGGGTTTGTGGGCAGGTCACAACCTACTGCTGTCTGTCGACTTCAAAAGTCTCTTTACGGCCTCAAGAAGAGTCGTCACACATGGTATAATCGCCTCACTCATATTTTACTTGATCTTGGCTTTCTACTGTGAATGACAAATGTGTTTCTTCTCTATCAGTACAGGGATGGTCAGAGTATGTACTATCATGTATATGTTGATGATGTAATTATCACAGGCGATTCATTCTCAGCTATTCAGTGTCTGATGATTACTTTACAGAATGAGTTCTTGGTCAAGGATTTGGGTCCACTCAGCTACTTTCTTGGTATTGAGGTTGTGAGAGACCATACAGGTATTCATTTGTCCCAGTCAAAATGTACTGCTAATCAAATTATCGAAATATGAAGGCTTTCCTCTAGCTGATCCTACCGTGGGTTTACATTTAAAGCTCTTCAATATCTGACTTTAATGTGGCCCGATATACAATATGTAGTTAATCAGGTGTGTCAGTTTCAACAAGCTCCTATAGATGTTTATTGGTATGCAGTTAAGCAAATTTCGAGATATATAAAGGGGACTATTTTCAATGGTTTTCATATTTTCCCAATGACCGATGGTCAATGAGAGCAATTTGCATGTTCTTTGGTGGTTTGTTCATCTTACAGTCTTACGTTCTAGTGCAGAGGAGGAGTATAGAGCACTGGCCATTGCAGCAGCTGAAGTGTCTTGGACAACTGTTTAAAGAACTTTAGATCTTCCTCATTCATCCACTTGTCCTCTGGTGCGATAATTTATTTCTTGGTTTGTGGTTAGTTCTCAAGTCAGTTTTTTTTGTAAGACTAAGACTCCACATGACGTGTAATTATATATGTACAAAGAGTACAGTTCTCAAACTGCCTTCAGTATGTCAGGAAAACATCAGTCAGAGAAGATTAAAATTTCTACTCACCAACCTTACCATGATTAGGAATGTGGAGCTGCTTGCTGGGGAATACCAAAGATTAGAGTTTTGCTGTCAGAAAAAAAAACAGAGAGGACGTCCTGTGAATCAGCTTTCGAGGCACTTTATTTTTCACCAGAAGAAACAACAAATGGATTTGAATTGATATCCAATTGGTGAAGTTTCCGTGTGATTTCAGAGAGGCAAATTCGCTTAAGAAAAAAAACTGAATCTAGATCAGTCTCCTTTCAGAGGAAAATTTCTTTTCCTAATTTGATAGATACTAGAGCTCTGATAGCATGTGAAATTTATTGAGTCAAAGTAAAATATAGTATGAGAGAGCCAGAAGGAGACGACTTAGGTAGGAAGAGGAGAAAATAGGAATTTGATTAATGATGTTGTAGTGTTTATAGTATACATGTTCTCTAATATTAATATACTTCACCGGATGAATCAAACTTGTAAACTAAAGTTTAAGTACAAGACTCTTAATCGCAATATTATATTATAACTTCAACTATAGAAGAATTTTCTAATTCCACCTCTTAGTGTCCAATTAGGACACATAAAGCCAAGTCAACATCCACGTGTCTTGACCAAGTCATTCGTGGGATTTCACTCATGTGGGCGTGGGCCCAATGTTTCTCAACAACACACAATAAGACAAATTATAAATAGAACAAGAACTTATAAACTATCAATAATTAAAAACCAAGACCATATCAATTACAAATTAATCAATTATAATATATCAATATGTAAATCTTCATACTCATAGTTTTGGATCTAAAATTACCAAATATGTTCCAAATAATATGGAAATTCCATTTAAAATGAAATTCAGATGGCTCCCGCACCAGCAGATCCCCCTCCCCGCACATGCAGGCCCATGCACAAGTAGACCTGCACGTAACCAACTCGCAATTCCTTGAGTGAGAGCTTACGCCTGAGGTGCATGAAACGAACAAGCCTAAAAGTTGCTTGTTTCTATTCACAAATAAATAGCAAACAAAATCCGAAAACCATAAGAAAAATATAATCTATTTCCATGAGATAATCAGAGGCATTGTAACTTGTATTTAGTAGATTTAGTCAAGTAAAATAAATTAAAAACTAATGAAAAAAGATACTAAAGCCTCCATAAAATTAAACTTAAAGTGCAGATGATCTTTGATGATATTTTTACAAGTGATAAGCTTGCTCCTATTCAGCAAAACTTGGTGACCATTGACATTAGCTTCACCTGTATATATTTAAATGACAGCTTAAAAAAATTGATTTTACGAAATAAAATTACCATGACTTATGGGTGTGGGCCCACTTCTAGATACTTTGTCATTGGACATTCAGTAAGGGGAATAATGACAAACACATCCCCCTGTAGACGTACATTTAATGGGTACCTTGACTTAGGGGACCCCTTGGGAATTAAGAGATCTATCTCTCCAAAGGGTCATTAGTCCCTCAATGATGAGGATCATTTGTGCCATACCCACAAGTATCCATTAATCCTCCAAGGTCTTACAAGTGAGACGGCTAATGCACCCCTAGTATGGTTGAAGGGAGCAAAACTTAGTACTTGTAAAAACAAATTTCAAAGGTTATCTTGTGCATTTCAACTAGATTTAGATTCAAAGATGAAAGGTATGCTCCCGTTATCCTTCTTATTTTAATTACATCATATATGTATAGTTTTAATTCCACGGTGATTTTATGCAAAATTATTATATCTACATTCATGCTAATTTATACTATTTTTATATGTAAAAGTCTAACAAATACTAGTGAATTTGCATCTAGAAGTGGGGAAGATCATGGGTTGATAAGGGAGGGCTTAGAGTCCTTTGGTATGAGGCCTTTTGCGTAAATACATTAGCAAATCTGTGCGGGCTTGGGCCCAAAGCGGACAATATCATACCAATGTGGAGATATGGGGTCCGTAGGACCCAACAAGTGGTATTAGAACCATGACCAGGACGTTGCAATGTGAATGGATCTGTGGTTAGCCTATGAGTAGAAGTGGTGGACTCTAGTGAATAGGAGTTGGCTTGGGCCAAGATAGATGAGCTCTAGAGTTGGGCCCCAGAATTGATGAGTGGAGCGGATGGACACATTGTTTACCTATCAAGACAAGAGTTGGAATCCTGTGAAGAGAGTTGAGAATGGGCACGGACAGACGACATCTCGAGTTGGGCTGGACTCGAAGATAGATATGGGTTGAAGATCTCACCTTATGGGAGGCTCATTTGAGACTTGTTGGGGGAGAATATTGTTTATTATGAAAACAAAGGTTTTACATTAGCTAAAAATAGGGAGGATCATGGGTTTATATGAGAGGATGATCACCTGGTTAGTAGAAATTATGTTGTATTTTTGTGCCTAGTTTGAATATTATAGTGTTGCAATTTCACTAACTTTTGGTGTTGATTTTGTAGAAAGTGTATCATCTTCACCAAACACTAACTGGAAGGAGAAAGAGGCAACTTGGGGCAACACTCTACCAAACTACCAAGGGGAACCCGTTTTGGCGCAATATGGAGGGCGGCGCCACATGACATCAGATGGAAAATCATAGCGCTACGTAAAAAAGAATCAGTGCATGTTACGCCTCATAGCGTCACGTTTGAAGCTACGGTGCAGCGTGAACATGGGCTGTGAGCTGTGGAAAAATGGTTAAGTGTTCAACGCCTCGGCGCTAGACATAGTGCGATGCAGTAGAATCTTTTAGGACACAACGCATTGGCGATAGGATCCAACACCGGAGAGCTGGCCCTTGCACGTCTAGAGCTGCAGCGACAGAAGGCAGCACTGGAGTGCTGGTTATGCGGAGAACAACGTAATGCAACACCATATAATCGCGATGTGCCATACTTGGTGATAAGACGTAGCACAATCAGAGGAGTTGGACGCCGCTTGTTGCCATGTCACTTAGGGCACCGTAAAAAAGGGAATCTTCCAGTCTCCCCTTTAACTATGCGCTATAACCTCACTTTCGGTTTCACGCCTCCACTTGGGCACCGTAAAAAAGGGAATCTTCCAGTCTCCCCTTTAACTATGCGCTATAACCTCACTTTCGGTTTCACGCCTCCACGCGGTAGAGGCAGAGTTTGCATGGAGTGTAGCTGAGCTACTTTGGGTGTTGAAGGAGGAAGATGGAGAAGCTCAAGTGCAAAACGGAAGTCTTTTGCCACTATTTTGTCTTTGTTCTTCCTATCAATTATGTAATTAATGTTAATGGATGGGGATTTTTCCCATTTCCAAGTTATGTGTAGCTAAACTTCTTTTGGGGGTGATTGATGTAATGTGATATCGGGTTTGGATTCATGTAATTTCAGCTATTTTAGTTTATTAACTGCAATCTTTCTTTATTTTAGTGTCTGTGGCCATTGGGGAGTCATTAACATGAAGAGATTGATAACACATTGATGAGAATACATAGAGAAGAAGAACAAAAGAGAGAAAGAGTAACAGAAAGGGAGAAGGAAAGGAAGAAGACGAGAGAGAAGAAAATCTGAGAATTACTTTAATTCAATCAATCAGAAAGTGCTTACATTCATAAAGTATACCTTATTCATAAGCTTATTATATGACCTAAAGAAGAGTTTCTATCTAAGAGGAGACTTAAAAAATACTAAACTAATGAGGATTACTAGTTCCAACCTAAGTAAATCAAAATACCCTAATTCAACCATAATTAAACCACTAAATTCGTGTGTCACACATCATGAATTGATCAATTGGAATTTTTTATTTGAATCCTCATTGATTAGAGAAATTTAAACTATTTATATAATATCTGTTTCCGAAATTGAATTTCAGATTATAATTGAATAGCTAGGTGATTGTTGTCACCTGTTTGTTAAACAATTTAAAGATGGAAATTTATTATTTTATGTAGTTCGCTTAAAGAAAGAATTAATTGAATCGTCTAAGTTAAAACCTCTGGACTGGATGAACTTCAAAATATGGTGTCAATTAATTTGGATCTTCTTTCAACTACGGAAGTAGATTACGTCTTGTTCTCAGATCATTGTTCGGAGACAGACATGAGTGGAACCTCCTTAAACCCTAAACCCTAAACCTCCACAAAAACATCCTATGGACACTCTGCGTACTGTTGAAACTAAGAGCTCATATTGGAGGCAAAAACTAAATATGAGAAGGACAATCATTTTGTAAGAGGACATCTAATAATTCACACCAAAGATAACCTTTCTGTTCTTGTTTGCGAACCATACATCAGCCAAGGAAATTTGGGATATTTTGGACAAAATATTTGAGGATGAATCCAGAAAGAAAAAATATGAAGTTGGAAAAATCCTTAGATTACAAATGGTTGATAACAAGCTAATCATGGAACTAGTACATGAATATGGAAATTTAACTTTACAAATTTTTAGAGAAGGGATAAAAATATATGATATGTTCCAAGCAAAACCCTTGCTAGATAACTTCTCGTTGTCTTTGAGCAACTTTAGGAACATAGTTATTTCTCCTGACACACTAGAGATTACCTCCTGAAGACCAATGACGGAGCTTAGGAAATGTTCCTAAAGTATAAGAGAAAAAATGAAAATCAATTTAACAATAAAATTACAATAGGTAGGTCCAAATAGAGAAGAATATAGTACTCTCTTCCTTAAGGAATTTTGTAAAAAGGATAGTATCATACATGAGTGTAGTGGCCCCAATACTCCGCAACTGAACGACATAGTTGAGAAGAAAAGTTGAATGCTCCAGGACATGATGAAGTTCTTGTGTGTTCTTGATTACCTGACAACATGTAGGGGGAAGCCGTTTCTTTCAGCCTAATATATTTTTAGCAGAGTTCCTCACAATATATTGGATAAACTCCATATGAGCAATGGAAGGGAATCACTCCTAACGTAAAATTCGATGAAGTGTGGTGGAGCCTTTCCGAGGTTAGTTTACCAGCTCCTAAGAAGATTAACAGAGGAGCTAAAACCTATTATGCAGTGTTCCTAGGCTAGTCAAAAAATTCTATTGCATATGGATTCATATAATTAAATGACAATTCTATGTGTATCTAGAGATGCAGAATTTTTGGTACACCTGTTTCCTTGGAAGAAAAAAAGCACTACAATTGATCCTGTTTTTTCTAAGGCACTTGTGACTCTACCTAGTTCTTCTCTTAGAGTGAATGGATACGTAGATGAACTTAAAAGAAAGTAAATGGAAAAGATCAGAAACTAGTTTTGGACCAAATTCTGTTACTGAGTTCTTGATCGAGAACCATGATAAGATAGATGAATATGTGTTTCAGTTTTCTTGATCAACGATGATCAAAAGACTTATATAGAAGTAATCTATTATGTGCATGCTACTTTATAGAAAGAAGTTAATAGCAGTGAGTCGGACTCTATAATCCGACCATACATCAGACTTAGTGAATTTGCCTAAGGGGTGCATACATGTTAAATGCAAATGGATTTTTAGATTGAAATTAAGGTCTGACGATTCCATTGATAAGTTCAAGGCCAGATTGGTTATTGTAGGATACACACAAAAGAAAGACACTGATTGTTTTGACCTGTATTCTCCTTTGATCAAATTAGCAACTATAAGAGCTTTAGTTGCATTGGCAGCTATACATAGTTTGGTTGTGCATCAGATGTATATTAAAACCATATTTCTCAATAGAGATTTATAAGAGGAGATTTACATATAATAATCTGAGTGGTATGTTGTTCAAGGTCAAGATCATATGAGTGTACACTGAAAAAGTCCTTATATGGTCTAATGTAAACTCCAAAGCAGTGGTACGAGAAATTTCACCACACTTTGATTACCAATTGGTATGTGGTAAATGAATCAAACACATGTCCGTACAAACAATATGTGCTGCAAACTGTGTGATAATATATGCCCATATGTGGATGACATATTCTTTTGGTACTAATGAGAATGTGGTGATTGAGACCAAAACATTCTTGTCCTCTCATGTTGTCTTGAAAGACGTGAGAGAAACTGATGTAATTCTCGTTTAAGTTAATAAAAAACTGAGGTTTCTCGATGAGATAGTCTCATTATGAAGAAGACAATGAAAACATTTAACTGCTATGGCCTTCTTCCTATTAAAAATCCTTTTAATCCACTTATCTACCTTAAGAAGAACAAAGGCGAGGGTGTGCCTCAAAGTGAGTACCCCAAAATCTTAAGAAAACATGGTGTTCCTTATGAACTATATTCCCACAAACATTGCCTATGCCTTTAGTAGACTAACTCACTACATGATTGCCCAGATATATATCTTGCTTTAGATACCATGTGCTCAATTTCTAAGGCCAATTTACTCTTATTTCATGTTTTATGCAAATAATTATTAAAAGAATCAAAGGAGACATAGAAGAAATTTGGTGAATACAAGGTAATTTTCGAAAGAAGAACCCCAAAATAGACGCACACAAAAACCAACATTGTGGATGTCAACAAGTTGGAAATATGGTTTCAAATATTGATTTATAAATATTACCATGACTTATGGGTGTGGGGCCCACTTCTAGATACATTGTCGTTGGACGTTCAGTACAGGGAATAATGGCCAGCACATCCCCCTGTAGAGGTAGATATAATGGGGTACATTGAAAGGTTGCATCTCTCCCAAGGGTTGTGTCTGTTCCAAGGGTTGCGTCTCTCCCAAGGGTTGCGTCTCTCCCAAGGGTTGCGTCTCTCCCAAGGGTTGCATCTCTCCCAAGAGTTGCATCTCTCTCAAGGGTTGCGTCTCTCCCAAGGGTTGCGTCTCTCCCAAGAGTTGTATCTCTCTGAAGTACCCATTGGAATCTATAAAATCCTCCATAGTCTTACAAGTGAGGCTAAGGCTTAATGCACACCTAGTTTGGCTGAAGGAAAACAAGCTTATCACTTGTAAAAAACATATTCGAAAAGGTTTGGTTGTGCACTACTTCAATCCAATTACTATTCCAAGATGAAAGATACGCTCCCGTTATCTTTCTTGTTTCAATTCGATCCTATTTGTATAATGTTTGTGCAGTAGGGATCCTATGGAAATATCATTTATTTATTTTCATGATGATTATGTTATTTATTGACCTAAAGTCTAACAAATACAAGTGATTTCGCCTCTGCTCGTATCATGAAGATAGATTCTTAGTGTTTATAATTTTCTGGATTTTTCTGGATTATTTCGGGTATTTTGCTATTTATTTGAATATAAATTAGCTATTATTTTTTGGAAGTATTTTCTGCCATTGAAGACAGGCTAAACCCTAATGCACGTGGGTTTAATGCCTCGCATGGATTTGGTGCGTGGGCCAGCTATCGTGCAGGCCTGCCGTAGTGGGGGCCTGTCAAAAAGCGGGCCTAGCCGGGAACAGGCCTGCCATCGCGCGGGCTTGACTTTCGTGCGGGCTTTCTGGTGTGAGATGCTGCAGTTTGTGGGCTGCAGGATGCGGGCTGGATTGTGAGCCGCAGGGAATCACAAGGTTTTGTGCGGTTCGGGCCAGTAATGACCCAGAAAAATGAACCGGACCAGGTTTTACATATATGTTGGGCCAAAATGTATTTTCAAGAGTTTTTATATTCCGATTTTTATTTCATTTTTTGTAATACTTTATTAGTGATTTTATTGCATTACTTTAATAGTATTTATGTATTTGAATGTGAGAATTAATTTAATTATATGATTTGCAAAATCCCCAAAGGGTAATGCGAATTGTATTTTTAAAATTAATTTTGTGTTTATTTGTAATAATTTTGCATTAATTGTTATACTGATTTTATTATATAATGTGCAAAATCCCCAAAGGGTAATGCAAGTTGTATAATAATTAGTATATTACAAATTAATTTATATTAATCCCCAAAGGGTAAGTATAAATTAATTTGTTTGCTTGTTTGTGTGTGATGTTATTGTTTGTTTGTGTGTGATGTTATTGTTTGTTTGTGTGTGATATTACTGTTTGTTCATTATCTGTTGAATTATTTGCCTAGTATCTGTCATTAATCCCCAGAGGGTAAGTGGGAGTACTAGATGATTGATTGAATGATTTGCCTAGTATCTCTCATGAATCCTAAAAGGGTAAGTGGGAGTACTAGATGATTGAGCATAATGTATTACTGTGTGTGTTCTCCCAAAATATTGAAATATTTCCTGGATAACAGGAACATCAAGTAGTGGATATTCGTTTGCTAAGTTTTTGAAGAAAACCGTACTTGATGGAACAAATTATGTGAACTGGTCACAAAGGATTGAATTGATGTTACGAGGCTATAGATTTGATAGAATTATCAAAGTGGATATTCCTCCTCAGAGACCTTCCCAAGTGAACTACCCCAACAATATGAAACAATATAAGAAGGACCTTAGAGAATTCAAGCAATGGGATGATACGAACGAAATTTCTAGGTCACATATTCTTGATTCTCTTAATGAAAGTCTTTTGATGACTTATTTTCATGTACCTACTGCAAAAGAGATTCTGGAGCAGCTTGAAGCTAAATATGGAAAGAAATTGTCTACTCACACCAATAATTTATGGATAAAATTTACTCGTACCAAGTGTGAGGAAAACGCTGATGTGAGAAAGTATATAAATGACATGATTGCTATGGCAGATGAGTTACAGTATCATGGTAGACCAATGGATGAAGAAATTAAGGTGGTCACCATTGTGAACTCTTTACCAAAATCTTTGAAACATATTCAAGATTTTTACTCTCTGTCCAAGACGAAGTGAACAATTTCTGAATTTGTGAATAATATCGATAACCACTCGGATAGACACAATTCAGGTATTAATTTGGATAAACCTTCACCTAGTGTTAATATAGTTTTGAAGCCGAAGAAGAAGAATTTTAAGAAGAAGGGAAGGAATTTCCAGTTTCAAAACTTCAAGGAGAAGAAGGTCAATGAACAGAAAATTGAAGTACACGCAAATCAACGTTTATGTTTTTTCTACAATAAGCCATGACATATTAGGAAATATTACAGAGCCCTAAAAGAGATGCAAGAGGGACAACAAAGGAAAACGAGAAAGTGCTTATATTTTGAATTTTGCACTATTTATATACAACGTTTTAGTTGGTGGGCTGATTCTGGTGCAACTATTCATGTATCGAATGAGTTGCAGGGTTTCAAGGAGCTAAGAAAGATTGATGAAGGTGCAAGTTTTATGTACATGGAGAACAATGAAAAAGCCGTAGTGGAAGGCGTTGGGACATACCAACTAAAGCTTACTGATAATAAATTTTTTGAATTAGTAGATTGCCTTTATGCTCCTTCTATGAGGAGAATATTATCTGTATCTTGTCTTGAGAAACTTGGATTTACCTTTTATTTTGGAAATGGAAAGTTTCTTATGCTACAAGATGATACAGTTATTTTGAGAGGTTTTCGGAATTCTGATTTATATTAATTGCAACTTAGTGGAAATATGGTGTTTAATATATCTACTTCTTCGGATATATAGGACAATGAATTATATTTATGGCATCTACAATTAGGGCATATAAACAAGGAAAGGATATTTAAACTTCTGACTCAAGGATTATTACAGAATTTTTCGCAGAAAGATATTCCTACATGTGAATGTTGTATTTATGGTAAAATGACAAAAATGCCCTTTCCATCCAAAGGCTTAAGGAGTTCTAATATTTTAGAGATTATTCACTCAGATATATGTGGACCTATGGATGTGAATACTCGAAATGCTCATTCATATTTTATCACATTTATTGATGATTTTTCAAGATATGGAAGAGTATATATTTACTTCGAAGGAAAAATGAAGCCTAAGATTATTTCAAGATATTCAAATTGGAAGTAGAAAATGCCACAGGAAAGAAAATCAAAACTTTGCACTCTGATAGAGGTGGAGAGTATTGTTCATAGTTATTCTCAGAATTTTGTATATCCATATGTTTAGCATGCCTTATACACCTGAGCAGAACGGTGCAGCTGAAAGGAGAAACCGAACTTTACAAGAGATGGTTCGATCTATGATGGCACTAGCAAATTTGCCAATATCCTTTTGGGGCGAAGCACTATTAATTGCTACCTATGTTTTAAACAAAGTGCCTTCAAAGTCGGTTGAGACAACACCGTACGAGGAATGGTCAGGAAAAACTCCTAGTCTTAACCATTTTAAAGTATGGGGATGTGTTGGTCATGTGTTGAATCTTGATCCTAAGGATAAATTGAAGGCTAAGACTAGGAGGTGTTTATTCGTTGGGTATTCTGAAAATTCAAAAGGATATAGGTTATTTGATCCTAAGGAGAAAGTAATTATTGAAAGTAGACATGTAAAATTCATTGAAGATAGATTTGACTGTGATGAAGATCTAGGTACAAAGTCTCACTTGGAAGAAATTGTGGACATGTCCTCCTCTGAATCTCCTACTAATGAAGAGGTTTCCACTCAAACGGATATTCGAAGAAGTGCAAGAGATAGAAAACCTAGTCAACTTATATCTTCTTCTGATTTTTAAACATATGCTGGAGAAACTTATGAAAGAATAAGGTTGAATGAAGATGCTACTGATCCTGGCACTTATGAACAAGTACTCATTGATGTGGACTCCGATAAATGGCAGTTGGCAATGGAAGAAGAGATGGACTCTATGTATAGAAATAAGGTTTGGAAACTTGTTGATCATCCTGCATCTGTTAAGCCCATTAAGTGCAAGTGGATTTTTACAAGAAAGCGAAATTCTGAAGGTAAAGTCGAAAGATTCAAGGCTCATCTTGTTGCCAAGGGTTTTACTCAACAGTATGGGATCGATTATGATGAAACGTTCTCTCCTGTTGCACGTATACAGTCTATACAAACTCTCTTGTCCTAGGTCGCATATTATGAGTACGAGTTGTTCCAGATGGATGTTAAAACTACTTTCCTTAATGGAGATTTAGATGAGGAAATTTATATGGAACCTCGTGGATTTATTAGCACTGGAACTGAATTGAAAGTGTGTAAATTGGAAAAATCCATTTACGGTTTGACACAAGCCTCAAGACAGTGGAATATCAAATTCACTAAAGCGGTCAAGGAGTATGGATTCATTCAAAATTAAGAAGATCATTGTGTTTATATTAAAATAATGGGAGATCACATTGCTTTTCTTACTTTATACATAGATGCTATTTTATTAGCTGGGAATGATATTCAAATACTCCAAAGTATAAAGACGTGGTTATTTCTGACGTTTGATTTGAAAGACCTTGGAGAAGTTTCTAATATTCTCAGTATTAAAATTCTACGGGATAGGGCTTTGCGAAAATTGAGTTTATCTCAAGAGAAATATATAGACACTCTTCTAGATCAGTTTCATATGTCCAACTGTATTCAAGGTAAAATACCTTATGATAGCACTAAAAAGATGAGTGAGGTGGATTGTTTTTCTCAATTCAAAGATAAGTTGGACGAATCGAAATATCCATGTACTTCTGTTGTAGGGAGTTTTATGTATGCTCTTATGTGTACAAGACCTAATCTTTCTTATGTTGTTGGGGTTCTTAGCCGGTTTTAGGCTAATGCAGGTTTCACTCATTGGGAAGGAATTAAATGGGTAATGCGCTATCTACAACAAACTTAGTCATATGCATTGACATATCAGGCGGGCAAGTTGGAATTAATTGGTTATTCTAACTCAGATTATCAAGGATGCATTGATACCCGCAAGTCTACTTCTGGCTTTATCTTTATGTTTGGTGGAGGTGCCATTTCTTGGAAAAGCAAGAAGGAAGACTGTGTAGCGCAATCAACCATGGAAGCAGAATATGTAGCAATGAACTTGGCTACAAGGGAGGTTGTCTATCTTCGCAAATTTTTGCGGAGTCTTCAAGTGGTAGACTGTGTGGAGCGACCTATCCCTCTCTTTTGTGACAACACATTTGCTATTGCTATCACAAAAGATCCTAAGAGTCACTCCAAGGTTAAGCATATTGAAGGGAAATACCACTATATTAGAGATATGCTAAGGAAAGGATGAAGTTGTTGTTCTCAAAATAGCCTCTCTGAACAACTTAGCTCATCCACTAAGTGTCTTCCCATGACCAGTTTCACTGTCCATGTGGGGAACATGGGTTTAATTTGTTTGTAATTATGAGACCAAGTGGGATAACATTGTTTTGTATGAATTTTGTATGAACTATGGTCTCTTTGATTTGTAATGTCATGACATTGTATTTTATATTCCAGGGAATGAAATGACAAATTTGAATGAATGCGTATGCTTTTGTGTGATTATATGAGTACTCATGTTGTGCCTTGAGATTCAGCTCCCCTATTAGGTATGCACTTGTATGTGTATATTCCTTTACGGCTAATACTCATGCTGGTATAGAGCTTTACCCTGAGCTCCTCAAGTACTGAGTATGCTATGGACGGTGGAATGCCTTGATGTCCAGATTTCCTATTAGGTATATACTTGTACGTATATATGGAAAGGTCTCAATAGGAAGATAGGGTTGGATGTCTAAATTGATTCATGCCTATGGTACTGCTTAGGCACAGTTACCTTAGTGGCTAATACTCGAACTGTTACAGAACTTTACCCTCAGTTCAGGTCCGAGTATGCTATGAATGGAGACCGCTGAACTTGACAAGTATGGTTTTGGTTAATTCCCCAGCCTCAGATTTCTAAGATGTACATTGTGTAGGCCCGGGTTAACTACACTTGTATGTTAAAGTATTTGAGGTAATGCCTATGGTCATGGTATGGTTTTATGTGTCAAAATGATTTTTCAAATTTTTTGAAAATCTGAATTTTAGTAAAATGGATTTGAAACCAAGTGGGAGTTTGTTGGAAATATGGATTCAAATATTGATTTATAAATATTACCATGACTAATGGGTGTGGGGCCCACTTCTAGATACTTTGTCATTGGACGTTAGTTAAGGGAATAATGGCCAGCACATCCCCCTATAGAGGTAGATATAATGGGGTACATTGAAAGGTTGCTTCTCTCCCAAGGGTTGTGTCTCTTCCAAGGGTTGCGTCTCTCCCAAGGGTTGCATTTGTCACAAGAGTTTCATCTCTCTCAAGGGTTGCGTCTCTCCCAAAGGTTGCGTCTCTCCCAAGAGTTGTATCTCTCTGAAGTACCCATTGGAATCTAAGGCTTAATGCACACCCAGTTGGCTGACGGGAAGCAAGCTTATCACTTGAAAAAAAAAATATTCGAATGGGTTTGGTTGTGCACTACTTCAATCCAATTACTATTCCTAGATGAAAGGTACGCTCTCGTTATATTTCTTGTTTCAATTCTATCATATTTGTAATGTTTGTACAGTAGGGATCCTATGGAAATATTATATGTCTATTTTCATGATGTTTATGTTATTTATTAGACCTAAAGTCTAACACAACATAGTACACGCCATTATGAGATTACACGGGACACTATCGACAGATGCGACACTGGTGTGTGATATAGAGAAGCAGATGGTGAAAAGTTACAATTCGACACTATGAAAGTGAAGCAAAGACGTGGCATCTAATGGATTCGACGTAGTGTGAAAAAGGGAGGACGTGGCATCAAGTAGAACCAGAAGCTGAAGCACTCTCGGGAGCTGCAGGCTCTGCCTCTGACACCCCTGCGCTAATGCTGCATGTAAAAGTGCCCATCTGGCACAGCTACGCCCGAAAGCCAAAAATCCTGTGCCTCAAGTCATTGTGGGGCACATGTGCGAGGACCAGGAGAAATTTTGGCTTTACACAGTAGGTGTCAGAGCACTTATAGAGAAAAAATAGAATCTATGCTCACGCCTATAAATACCAGAGGTGTACTTTCTTAGTGGGAGTTCAATTTTTGCTTTAGTTAGTCTAAGAAAAATGCGATATCCACTTTTAAAGTGGACCACTTTTAAAATAATGGTTGTGAGTAAGAGTGGTCCACTTTGAAAGTGGATATAGCATTACTCTTAGTCTAAGGAAGAGTAGGAGAGCTGTCCATATCTGCGGCACGGCTTAGAAGAGGAGAGAAGGGAGATTTTACGCACGTAAAGTAGATTTCTTTGTGACTGGTGGATTTGAAGCCTCCATGAAGGTTATTTTTCCATTGTTTTACATTTCTATTGTATTATTTTATTGTATTATGAGTTAGATATGAGTTGCAGCATGATTTTAAATATTTTCCCGTATTTGTTTTAGCACACTTAGCTCAACCTGTACCGAAGGGGGGGGGGTAGAGATGTGTAACTGTTGATATGTATTATTGAAGTGATTTTTCTATTTTTTAGCAAAGAAAATTCACATTTGAGTGTGTCATGCTGCACTTAAATTGTGGTTAGTCACTTGATTGATGACAAATCACAATTTGGAGTCCTAGTGGAGCTCATGAGAGGATATTATGTCAAACAAGTGTTAGACGGCGTATCATTCTCCTACTAAGTGGTTTGGAAGGAGGAATTAGCTCGTGAGATTAAGGCAAGGTTTGGCAACGCTCCTTGATGAAGGGCCTTTTAAATTAATTCTCTGAAAGAGTTCGCTTTGAAAAAGAACTATTGAAAAAAGGCAATTACGTTTGGCTACATTCACTGGAGGAACTTTAACATATAGTGAAGCCATCAATTACGTTTGGTAAAAAAAGTCAAAAAGCTGCTTTTAAATATACATTGGCAATAAACCCTTATATATAATTAATTACTATAATAATAAAATAAATATAATATAATATTTAATAAACTAAATGTAATAAATTTTGTGCTAAAATATCTATTAATGTTGTTTATAATATATCATAATTATATACTTAGCTATAATAACTAATTAAAACAATATTAATTTTTAAAATAATACATTAATAAATTATTATTTCTGGATGAGAAATAATTGGAAATGTACTTTTTGATAAATAAGATTGAGATATCTTAAACTAACCACAAGTAGTTTTTGTTGATATTTATATGTGAAACTAATGATTCAATAATCAAACTAAAATACTCGCAAATATCTTGTATTATAAAATTGTATTATAATCCTCTCCCGCTGGTAAAATATACACAAAGTATATAAACATAAATAAAATTATAGAGACCAAATCATGTAATGAAACTAAATAATATAGATAATCCTCTAAAATTAAATATTCAAATTACATTACATACAAAAAAGTTATAAATCATAAATAACTAAACATATATATGAAAGTCTTATTTGACTGGTCCCACCTTTGTTCCTATATTATTTGCTACTTGAGCTCGGAATTCATTGATCCAACTTCTTTAGTACTCATTATTTCCCTAAGTACTTGCGTCATTTTGTGGCCCAGAAAACTTGATGTGCTTCAGAAAGTTCATTCCACAATCTATCAACTTTATCTTCTTGCCTAATGATGTTATGAATCACCTTTGAAGCTATGATAATTGTTGTCTGATTAGGTAAAGAATATGGAGGCATTCTACTGAATATTGGAAATCGGTTTTTCCACACACCAAAGAACTCTCAATTATATTTCTTAATAACGAATGATAGTGATTGAATGCTTCCTCTTTTGATCCATAAGTAGTTCGATTTGTAAAGTCTTGCAAGTGATAACGCTTACCACAAAATGGAGTAAGGAAACCAAGTGTATTAGGATATCCAGCGTCAACAAAGTAATATTTTCCCACAAAATAAACTTAGATAGTTTGATATAATTTAACATTTATTCTCAAATCAAATGATAAGGTTTAAAATATTTACCTGGTGGAAATTTGAGAAATTTATTATTCGTGTAAAAATTCTGAGTCGTTGCTCTATAAAGAATTCTGAGTGGAGCTTGGGACGAGAGAAGAAGGCTAAAGATGTTTGAGTGGAGCTTGGGACGAGACAAGAAGGCTAAAGAAGTCTGAGTCGTATTGCTGTATAAAAAACCTGTATAATGTATCATTATTTATAGATATATATATATATAGAATTTGAACCTAGCTATAAGTTTGTAAATATCTGAGAATTCTGTAAACTGCTTCGAGTTGAAATTTTTATTGTTCCTCCATGAACCTACTCACAAAACTGACAACAAACATAACAACTAGCTTTGTGGCTGTTGCATATAATAATTTCCCAACCAGTCTTCTGTAGTGTGCCTTGTCTTCTAGTATTGAAGAATTTGTAAAAAATAAGGAGCAATTCGGGTCCATGGGTGTCTCGACCGATTTCATGTCTAACAAACCTATTTCTTTCAACATGTCCAGCAAATATTTTCTTTGGGTAAAAAATAGGCCAGTAGCAATTTGTGCTACTTTAGTGCCCAAAACATATCTCAACGGACCAAGGTTCGTAGTATGAAACTTGGATCCAAGATACTTTTTGACCTCTATTATACCAACATGATCATCTCCTGCAACAAAATATCATCCACGTATACCAGCACTATAACTATTCCTCTCTATCGTTTTAGAATAATAATGGACTGATCAGATCCACTATGTTGAAAGCCAAATGAAAGAATTACCTGACTCAATTTTTCAAACCATGCTCTGAGACTCTGTTTTTAGTCCATATAATGATTGCGTAATTTGCACAACTTGTTTTCCTTCCGTTAAGCAACAAACCTGGGAGGTTGCTCCATATATACCTCCTCTTGGTGATCTCCATACAAGAATGAATTCTTGACATCTAAAAGGTGGAGGAGCCATCACGAGTTCACTGCAATAGATAATAAAATCCGAAGAGAATTTCAGCGAGTAACAGGAGTGAAATTATCACTACTATCGATCCCAAGAGTTTCAATATATCCTTTAGCTACAATGCATGCTTAAATCATGCAACTTCCCCATTTTCATTGTATTTCATGATAAAAACTCACTTGGCTCCAACAATTTTCTCATCTAGTGGGGAACTGCATTTGTCCCAAGTATGCTGGTCTTGAAGTGCATTTATGTCATGTAACATAGCCTGCTGCCAATTTGGCCTTGACAGGGTTTCCGACACAAAGCGATGAACAATAATGGAGACGACATTAGAAACAAACAACTTATGTGGAGGAGATAACTGTGAGAGTGAAACAAAGTTGGAAATAGGGTGTCGAGTAAAAGAATGGACCCCTTTCCGAATAGCAATAGGAAATTGTGAATCAGTAAATTCAGAAGAAGGAGAAAGAAATGAATCTGACCTGTCCGGTAGTTCCATTGGTACGGGAGAGAAGGCTGGTGTATGTTCTGGTGGTGGAGAACCCTATTGACTCTACAGCCGATCAAGGAACCGAGATGGAGAATAGGACCCACCACCGAAGTAGGACACTACCAAAATAAGACACATAAATGTATGTGAACCAGCGGCGTGAGGTTGGGTGACAATATCTATATCTTTTGGATTATCTCGAGTACCATATAAAAACACAAACGTATGGACCAAGGTGGCAACTTATATTAATCGGGTGAGGTGTTCAGCTTATAACATACACATCACGTGGTTTGACATAGTAGATAGGATAATTGGGGGCCAAGACTTGGAGTGGCACTCGACCTTTTATGACCAAAGATGGCATTATGTTGATTAGCATGCAGGATGTGAGTAGTGCTTCAATAAAAAAATAATGAGAGACTGTCATAGGAATAGCAAAGATCATGTGGTGTCTACTAGGTGTCTATTTTTGCATTCAATAACTCCATTTTTGTTGCGGTGTGGATGGGAAAGAAAATAGCAAAGATCATGTGGCGTCTAATAGGTGTCTATTTTTGCGTTCAACAACTCTATTTTTGTTGCGGTGTGCATGGGCAAGAAAACTGATGGAGGATACTATTTTTAGCACAAATGGATTGAAGATTAGAAAGAAACATACTCTTTACATTGTCACTGTGCAGAATTTTAATTGAGCTGCCATATAGAGTTTTTATTTCATTGTAAAATTGCTGAAAAATGTTGCAAACTTCAGTTTTATGTTTCATGAGGTTAACCCGACAAGGATGACTGAAATCATTAATAAAGAACACAAAATATCGATGACCTTTTAGAATAGACACTGGAGAAGGACCCCATTCATCTGAATGAATTAACTGAAAAACAGAAGACACAAATAAAGTACCTCGAGGTGGAAGAGACACTGTGTTGTTTACCAAGTTGGCATGCTTCACAGTTTATTCAAAGTCCTCTAGGTAGCGAGGGAATCATTTTAAGAAGCTTTTCCTTTCTTGGATGACCCTAACGAGAGTGCCACTCTATCGGTGAAAGAGACAAACAAGCTACTAAAGTCTGATGCTGCTCTAGAACATACACACCTCTTTTCTCCATCCCAGTGCCAATGGTCACTGCCGTCTTGTGGTGATGAAAGATACAACGGTAAGAAAAAAATAATACTTAGTAATTTAATTATCACCTATTCCAGTGACTTGAGATTGAGACCTTTTGCAATGGATACATAACCAAAATTTGAGTGATAATTGACCGAGGACAACAAAGGAGTATCTGTCAGGTGTGTAGAGGCAGCAGATTTTATGACCCAGCTAGGTTCACCCTTTCTAACATGTAGTGCGGAATTACCTGTATGGGCAAGAGTTGTTGTAGGTTCTGAAAATGAAGATGCAAGTTGACCCACTTGGTTCATCAAGTTCAATAATTCTGTTTTCAGTGTATCCAACTGAGTCTGAGTGGCCTGGTTGGCCCAGGTGGATTGGTCATTCTGGTTTCCTTGGTTAGGCCTTCCGTATACCTTCCAACAAAGTTCTAGTGGATGATTGGTTCTCCTGCAGTGAGGGCATAGATTATACAGGTCTTTATTTCTGCCACAAACTCCCCTAATTCTGAACGTTTTGCTCTACTCTTATTTTCTCCCTGCACAACCATGGCAGATGACTCTGGCGGATTGATAGAGCTTTTGTTTGGTACTGCTTGTTCTGCTCTCAGGAGACAACCATATGCATCTTTAAACGTAGGCTTATTTGTCCGTACAAGAGTCTGTGCCTCAATGGGCTCATATTTTGTTCCAAAAGCATGAAGGTAACGAGCAATGATCAACTCTTCTCTCGGTCTCCTCATCACATTCTCGTCTCGGTTAAAACGATGCAATTTATTTATTTCTTGAATAACAGCCTCAAATTCACAAGAAAAGTCACAAGGGCTTTTCCTTCAAGGGTAAGATTAAATATTTTTTTGCATATAAGTCATAAATCAGAAATAATTTATTTTGTTGAAAGTACCTGTTTTGTAGCTTGTTTCACATCTCATAAGCACTAACGCCAGAAATAACCACTGGAGTGATATGAATCTCAAGACTTGGCAAAATCCATGAGATGACCATTTGATTACCAACTAGCCAAGCGTCTGTTCTGAGTTAAGGAGGCTCTTCGTGGATGAGTTTTGATATCTTTCTGGCTCCTATGTGGATTTCTGCCGCACGCCCACAAAATAATTCTTATTGTATATTTTTTAGTGTGATCTTTCCAGGTGGATTTCTGCCACACACCCACAAAATAAATCTTGCTTTTCCTTTTCAGGTACTGGCTTGTCTTCAATGCTGGATATCTCTAGTTGTGTTCGGTCGAGCCGAGTGGGTCCGAACCGAGTGGGTCTGAGCCAAGTGGGTCCGAGCCGAGTGGGTCCGAGCCGAGTCGGTCCGAGCCGAGTTGGTCTGAACTGAATTGGTTGTTTTGGAAGTAAAAAAAAAAACCGGTGACTCGACTGCTTTTACGGTTTTTGATTGATCAATGCCACCGCTGTGAAAAGGAGGGGTGGGAGATAGCCGAGAAGTCGGGAGATTGTGAGGAAAATAGGGCTGCAGAAGCCGATTGTAACGAGTCGCATAGAAAGAAAGAAGACAAAAGGCAGAAGAAGGAAGGAGCGTGAGGACAATGCAGTACCTGTCCGACCAATTGGGCGGAGCACAGAGGGTGGAGCAGAGAAGGCGGATCAGAGTAACCTGAGCAGAGAAGGAGGAGCAGAGAGGTCCTAGCAGAGATGATGCGAGTTGGACCCGGTGTTGCAAAACTGGAGTCTATCGGAGACGGCGGTTGGAGCAGTTGTTTGGGCTGAAGGAGTTCTCGTAGCTGCTGAGTTGCTGGTTTCCGAGCTTGTTGTAAGGGCTTTGTCGGAGATGAGGTTGTCGGGAGTAGTGTGAACAGATGATGTTGCACTTGTAGACAAACAGCCTACAACATCTGAGCAGAGATGTCACACCTCTGGACTGACCAAGGCCTGAACTTGTAGCGTGCGGCCTAGCCTCCAAGTCCGTCTAGTTGCTAGTCATCCTCCCTAATAAGATTAGTACAGCGTCACTTTGTTCTAAATGCTAGAACACCCTCAAGTCTCCAAGGTGCCGAGCAAGGTCGAATGAACCCAGCTTCCAGCAACTCACCCAATTGTTTTTTCAGCTCGTCCAACTCCTTAGGTGTCATGCGATATGGTGCCTTTGGTTGTGGTTTGGTGCCCGGTTCCAGCTCAATGGCAAGATCAATGCCTCTTCTTGGGGGAAGATGGGGTGGTAGCTCCTAAGGTATGACATCTTTGAACTCTTCCAAAAATTCAACGACCTCCTTCGGTGCTGGATTTGAGCTCCCTTCTTGTCTTCGACTAGAGCTTCAACATAACTAAGATCCTCTTGTTTAAGACCACGCTTAAGTTGTAGGGCGGTTAACATTACATCTTTTCCTTTTACATCATTCACTTCTGACTCAGAAAGTATACAAGGCCGACCCTCATCAAGGATCCCTACAAGCCCCAAATATGGCATTACAAATGCCTTACAATCGTTCATAAAATCCAACCCCAAAATTACATTGAAAGCATCCATTGAAACAACACTAAAATCAAGAGTTCCTACCCATTTTTCCAAGGTAACTTGGACGTTTTTAGAAACACCAACCTCTGCCTTGGCTGCTGAATTTACAGCCTTAATCCGGCTGCTGCCCGGTTCTAACTTCAATTTGAGACGTCTTGCCTCCTCCTCCGAGATGAAGTTATGAGTTGCCCCCATGTCTACCATGGTGTTCGCCTTACTACCATTCAATGATAAATCAAGATAAAGTAGATTACGTTTAGGCCTTACCTATTGAGTAGAAGACTTGGCACCACATGTTCTTATGGAATTGAGTAATGTCATGGAACCCATACATGACTCTCCTCCATTATGTTTTCCATCTCCTTCCCCAACAAGAGTATTCAAAACTTTTACTTTTAGACAGTCCTTAGCAAGATGTTCTCCTTCACAAATAAAATATCTGATTTCTCTAAAGGACTTACCCTTTTCACCTTTCTCCTTCTTGTCATCAAACTTGAAGTTTGTGTCCTTCTCTGGTCTCTTCTCAAACTTCTTTTTCTTTTCTTGATCTTTCTGGTCCTTTGCGACACTGGAGTTTTTAGAAGTCACCTCCTTGGTCTTCCTTTCATACTCCGCCTCTCAGTCATGGACTAAGCTGAGTCCAAAGTCTTCACTTCCCACCTCCTTAATTCTTGCTCCACCCAAGGTTTTAAACCGGCAAAAAAAAGAAAAAATTCTGTCTTGGTCGGACATAGCAGAAATGCACAACATTAAAGAAGTAAACTTTTGTACATACTCTCTAATGGTGCCTTCTTACTTCAAGGCTCATAACTCCTTTCGACCCTGATATTCCACTTCCTCTGGAAAGAATTACGACTTCAACTACTGCTTGAAATCCTCCCACATTCTTATCGTTGAGGTGGCTGATTCCCCATCCATAGCCCTTCTCCTCCACCAAAGAACAACATCATTGACAAGAAACATAAAAGTGGTGCTTAACGTTTGCTCTTAATCCGTGAGTTTGGCTGAATGGAAGTACTGGTCTACTTGCCATAAGAAGATGTAAATGGTTTTGGGGTCTCTTACCCCATTGAAAGGCTTGGGTTCAGGTACTTTGATCTTGGTTCCTGCTCCATTCGTGTTTGTACCTCTATTAGCTACAGCATGTTCCAGCAATGCAAGTCTTGTCTGTAATTCGTCCATCTTGTTTCTTACCTCAACTAGGTCTGCCCAGAACTCCTTCATGGCACTATGGACGTTTTCCTCCAATGCTTGAACCGCTTCTGGACTCTCATCTCCAGAATTAAGGTTCTCACGAACCTGTTCTTCTAATCCAAAACAGCTCGCTTCCACCTTGTCCAATATGTCCTCAAGAGAAGAAAAAT
Organism: Aristolochia contorta; assembly: GCA_022405105.1. Taxonomy (NCBI): domain Eukaryota; kingdom Viridiplantae; phylum Streptophyta; class Magnoliopsida; order Piperales; family Aristolochiaceae; genus Aristolochia; species Aristolochia contorta. The sequence continues at coordinate 22,550,411 of CM039666.1, forward strand.
GAACTTCAGTTTTAGACATTCTCTCCTTACCTTTTGTTGGAACGATTTTAGTCTCGGAATTTGCCATTGGATTGATCTTTTGCTTTGATGGAAATTGTCATGCCGTTGGACTGACCAAGGCCTGAACTTAGTCTTTTGCAGTGGGTAGCCTAGCCTCCAAGTCCGTCTAGTTGCTAGTTAGCCTCCCCAACAAGATTAGCGCAGTGTCGCTTTGTTTAAAGTGCTAGAACACCCACAAGTCTCCAATGCAAGAGCAAATTCGGGATTAGGAGGAATGGATCTTCTATTGAAACTATGAAGTGATTACAAGTTCTTCTATACAACTATTTATAGTGTACACAAGCTAACTCATTCAAACAAGTTTGAATGAGTTTATTTGAATTCAAACCTCAACTAACTCATGCCAGCTATTAAGCACATGCTCCATGTACTTTGCCAAGTCATGCATGTCATGTCACAAGCCTAATCAAGTGCCACCGCATGCACCATCATGGAATTGCCACCACATGCGCCGTCATGCAACTGCCACATCAGCTGCCATGTCATCCACCATGTTATCATGTGTTGCTTGACCCACTGTAGGTATGCTCCTTCTTCTCAAAGTTGCACCATGTGATCGGACTTGCATCTTGATGCCTCATGCGTGTCAGGGCTTTAGCTGCGCGTGGCTGCTCCCTTATGTATGAATGAGTGGGCTAACCGAATTGAAACCCCGCTCTTAGGTGCGTGCGTCTTGATCTGCGGGATGCGCTTGCTCATGCGGCCTCGCATGCGAATGCTGGTCGGTTGGTTGTCCATGCTCATGAATGTGTGTGTTCGCCCTTGCTGTGTCGTCTTACACAAGTCCGTACTCCAAAGACGTTGCACATGTGTGCATAGGCATGTCGTACCCCGTATCAAGATAGGTCGATTCGTACCCAGAACGGAAGTTCTTCTGTTTCTTCTTCTTAAATTTTGACCTAGGTGTTTTGATACCATGTAAAAACTCATATGAATATAATTGGAAGATTGGATCTTGAGTACATAGAAGAAGGGTAAAGAATTCTGAGTTGTATTACTCTATATAAAAACTATACAATGTATCGTTATTTATAGATACACAAAGAATTTTAACCTAGCTATAAGTCTAATGCTATACTGAAAATAGAACTATAGTCCAACCCCGATTTCGATAACATAGACTCAAATTTCATGTGCATCACAAGTCTTCTCATTCACATGGGTCTGGGTCTCACGTGTCTCAATAATTTGGATTGTAAATAGTCTCCAATAGAATTATAGAATCATTTGTCATTCCTTCCCATCCAGCTAATACAAAAGTGAACCTCTTATCGAAATCACATACGGTGAAATATTTTTGGGTGCGCACTTTCTTTCTTCCATGGCAAGGCACTTGTTTATCTTATGGTACTATAACTTCGATATGGGTGCCATCAAGGGTTCCGACACATTTTTTAAACCATGGCCAATATTTCTCTTTCCCTTTAAGATAATCATGTACAATATTAAATGAAGGAGGTGTTATAAATTGTAATGCCCTTGCCAAAATGGTTTTCAAGATATTATTTAAATGTCGGCTAATTGTTTCACCAAAGTGTTGAAACCACTCTTCCACGACCTTATTTCATTCATCATGACCTATGGTGATTCAAAATATACAAACTTATTGTTAAATTGATACTCTTCGTGTATCTTTGAGTAAATTTGTACTCCTTAGGACATCACAAAGTTTTACAAATACCTCTTTTTCCATTGGTAACATATCTTGACTTCACCCAATGACCACTCACTACATCTTTAACACAATTAATGCCTTTGTAAGACGATGCATGACAAAGTTGTTTCATGTATGTGTGACATAATGAATCACAGTGAGATGCTAAATATACTATAATGAAAACTTCACCCAATGACCACTCACTACATCTTTAACACAATTAATGCCTTTGTAAGACGATGCATGACAAAGTTGTTTCATGTATGTGTGACATAATGAATCACAGTGAGATGCTAAATATACTATAATGAAAATAATATACCATAATTAAAATAATATTTTCTTCTTTTCAAAACAAATATCACTTTCTGAACTGATTTGTTTCATTTTAATAAGTATCAACCGTAGACATTGATGAAACATGAAATATATACATTATTATTAGTTAATAAAAAAATAAATCTTCCATAATAAAATATATAAGATGAAGCAATCAATACCAAATTAACTACATTTACAACCTTAATACACGACCCTATGAAAAAGCATTATGAAAATAACTAATATATAAAATGTAAAAATTATACCATCTAACATCATGACATTATAGATAAAATAGAAACTCTTAAAATTTAAGAAAGTAGCACTAAAAAAACCAATTAAAGCTATTAAAATTCATTTTATTTCCTGCGGTAGGTTGTTTAATTTAAAACTCCAACCATGTAAGCCTATGTTCTGCACAAATTTTCACAACTGTTTCTCGATATACTTCCTTCGCGAATAAAGTGGTAGAATAAATATAAACTGAACCACCAATTTCCAAACCAGGAATTTCTTCAAATAACTTTAAGCATGTTTCAAATAAAGGTTTCAGCAAACAACTTCATTCCTTTTGGCGATCCTGCACATATGCAACAAGACTCTGGATATTATCAGCTAATCTTGAGGCTGCTGAGACATTCTAACGTTGTTTAGATGGAGTTATAGTCATTTTACGTCATTTGTAGAGATCTCCACCATTTGGTCTATCAACTTCTTCTATTTTCTCATCAGCTTCAGAATCCAAGTTTGTATTATGTTCAACTACAGAACGAGGACGATCACTAGAATTAAGACCGTCACCACCTGGAGCATCTTCATTAAGATCATAACTGACATTGGTCACTTAATTAAGTTAGAATCAATGGTGCTAGGTGTAATAACTCTTGCTACTCTAGCTGTGATCCTTCCAAATAATATGTCATAGTCATCGACATACGCTAGTCCCTTATATCTAAAATTTTGCATCTTTATGTATCTTTTCAAGAATTGATTGATAATTAATCTTGACAATGGGGGGTGATTTATGTTCTTAGTGGGGGATTCATGCAAATTCAATTGGGTGTGTAATACTAGCGCACGTTAATGGATTAGGGAATCCAGTAGGCGCAACCCTCTCTGGAGGCGTTATGACTGTGGTTCCATCCTTAGCTCTATTTTCTCTCGAGGTCAATGTACTAAATCCAAGGCCCATTAGGGTAGCCACTGTGACCACGTGTCTCCGAAAGCTTCTATCAAAGTCTACTGGCGCACACCTCACCCACAACTGAATGAACACAGCCAATTTGGGGATCGCACGCTGATTGATGGGTGTCTATCCCAGTATACGCTCTCGGTCTAAACAGGGACATCAGATTTATCTAAGAGGTCGTCAATCTCTCAATGCACAACACATTCCAACAGTCAATTACATCAAATAAAGATTGATTACACTAAATATGAACTAAAATTTCATATCCCATCACAATATTACATGACTACATGTCCCCCCTTAGGGTACTTAACATTGTGTGGATTAGGGAAAAATCTCAATCCAAATCCATACAAAGCAAAATAGCTAAGCAAACACACGCAAAACGGTCCATGGTGCCGCGCGATAATGTGGTGCTGCGCTTTTCGCTCATTACTTTCCACCAGCGCTCCTGCATTGGTACTGAGCGTCGGGGAGGTCGAGTAAGAAGATGGCTACTCCTGCGTTGAGTTTGGGCACCGGGGCGCTCAACCCAGAAACATATCTTTGCTCCTAGCACCTCTGCACAGAGTCGGGCTTGTGGGCCCCCGACACTACCCATTTTCCTCGGCAGAAGACCCTGTTTGGTTGATGCCGCTGCTTCGAACCTGAATATGTGTGGTGTCAGCCACTCAGCTTCGAAAAAGATCATTCTGATACTGTGGCCTCGACCCTGGCGCCATGTGGTGTTGCGCACAGTACTTTTACTACGTTTTGGTACCATGTGTCGCTGAATTCTGTATTGCTCTAAAATGGGGTAATTTTGGCCCAGAATTGCATAGTTGATCTCTTTCTTCTTCACTTGGTGTTTTCATCATTTTGAGACCTGAACCTAAAAGTAAACACCAAAATTAAGTGAGAAAGGTCTCAACTCATTATGAAATATGGCCTAAAAATGCAACTTAATTTACTCAATAAAATAGCCCAAACTTAAGTGTTTGTGCGTCCTCGAGTAAAGGTGTTAATATAGAAAGGAAAAAATTGTATTTTGTTGATGAAAATGTGATCAGTAGTCATGCGATTAAAATTTGCAAAATAAAATTAAAAATCCCAACTGTTGGTTCATTTTCTAAATGGTCTTCTTAAGAGCGTTTAATCACCTAAAAACTTTTAAATTGCCCCACAACTCACCTACTTCAATGGTTTCTCTCATTTAATACTCTTTCCATCAGTCTACTTACCATGCAATTACAAATTCAATGGTAAGATTTCACATGATAATTTCAAAATCCACTCCACACAAATTGTAGAGAGATGATCCTAAAATCCTTTGGACATTTCTTGTTTGTAATATGGCTAGTGGCCAGGGTAAGTCAAAAAGGTTAATAATAGAGGTTTAATCATTCTGAATGCAAAACCTAACCAGATTGAGTTAGTTGAAGCTACCCTACTGATACAAAGCTACAACCCAAAATTAAGCTTAGGTCAATTGCTAAGCAATTTTTCAGTTTAATCTTATTTGAGAATTCAATGTATTTGTAGCATTGGATGAGTCATATTCTTGATGGTTGACTTATTCTATGTACAAAACTTACTTTGAAAGTGTTTTATTTCTCTCTTTTTTTTTATTTGCTTGTCTCTAACATATTTCTTTGACTCATTGCTCCCAACGATTTTCAACTCCAACCTGATTTAGTCATACAATTTGAATGATGGGCCATGCAGGCAAAAAGTAAAAACAAAAATTAGCTATGGAGATGGTTTGGAAAACAGTTAGATTGAAATAATATTTAGTTTTCTTAGGCTCTAAAATTGTGTGACTAGGGACTATACATGGGATGGCTTCAAAGGCCCAAACGGTCCAAACATTGCCTAATTCATTTCTTTGGATTCACTTCTCTTTCTAATTTTCCTTGAGCTTCATTCAAAACTCGTTCATGTGTCAAAGAGTGAAGACTAAGTGCATACCACCATTCAATCTACAAACAAAGCACTAATGAAATAGCTATATTAGCAAGTTAGTGTGTGACATGTAAAATATTTTTGAGGCTTGCTTGACGCTTTCATACAACCGTAAAACTAATGGCCATCTAGTGGAATAATTAATTTTGTCAATGTCAAAAAAGAATTGCACTGTTAAAAGTCTTCACTTCACATTGACATAAGCTCAATCATGCAAAATTGAATAGAATCACTTAAGGCTAAGCATGCTAATCCCACCCCAAACATAAATGAAACATTGTTCTAAATGTTTTAATTGAAAATTTTAAATGTGAAAGGGGTAAGGGGACTCCTTGATTGTGCTTCGTTTTTTGTTCTTCTTTGTGCTTCATGGAGCTCTCGGTGTGATGTTTGCAATACAAAACCGAAAGATTCCATAAAAGCATTTATTCAAAAGATAAAACAGACAAAGAGTCACTAAAACAAATTCTATTGGAGATAGAAATTTTCATACCAATAGCATTGCAGGAGAAATAACTTTTAATTCATTCACTAAAAATTCTAGAGAGTACATCATGTAAGATCACATTATCATATAGAGACAGCTTTTGGGTTCAAAATCTGTGAACTGAAAATACATAAAGGATTAGTCTATCCTAAGTGTCTCAAAACAGATGTCTCCCAACAACGGGTTATCCTACTCACCTCTTCAGTTGGGTTTTTATTGCTAGGCTCTTCCTCCCTTGTTGGATACGGGAAGGTTTCCATTTGGGGAAATCCTTTGTTGTGGCCATCAGGTTGATGGTTTTAGCCTCTCTGTTGAACATTTCACTCACATACTCCCCATGTTGTGTTACCATTGAATTATCTGATCAGTTTTTTCCTCTACACTGGTAGTGGACGGTGGAGTGATATTGAGACTAGGCTTCCGTTTTTGATAAATCTTGTTCTAGAATCCCTTCTCAATAGGACTTTCTGCATAGATATTATCTTTTGATTCATCAAACTTTACCCCTGCCCTGGTACACAATTCCGTAGTCAGAGACGAAAAGAAGAAGCTAAGCCTTCAATATGTTGCTGACTTAAAGTTTTTCCTTTCGATCTCTTGTAAGAAGAAGAAGCTAAGCCTTCAATTTGTTGAGCAATTCCGTAGTTAGAGACTTTTTCTTGATATCTCTTACATACTTCTTGTAGGACTCTTCATTGGCATACCTATCTTGATCATATATAAGGGGCTTCCGTGCTCTTGAACTTTTTCTTGTGAGCTAATTTCTTCTCTCTCTCACCATCTTAACTATTTTTGAGATCTAAAATAGCAAAATGGAGGTGAAGAATAACACTAACCTCGACAATCACCCTAGAAAAATCGAAGTTGCTCTCGGCCGGATTTCTTTCTCACAAAGATTTTCTTCCGTAACTTTAGAATCCTTAGGGAATGACGTAAAAAATCTTCAGTCACTCAAATATGAAAAATCTGAAGTCAAAATCGTAAAGGTTTCGCTTTGATTTGGCTTAAAGAGTGATTTCGAAATGTAGGGTTTCAAAATGGTAGAGTTCCAAAAATGGTTTCGCTCTGACTCCCTCCGCTTGAGTCCACACTATATTGCGTCAACCGGATGAGGGTTTATATTTTAGCCCAAAAGCAATTGACGCCGTGTGGTGTCGGGCCACTTTCGCACAGTGCCCAGCCTCTTAACTCCTTTCTGTAATTTGGCACCGTGCGACTTCCATATACTTCTTGTGGTGTTGACTTGACACAGTGTGGCACCAGTAATTGACGCCATGTGGCATCCATTAAGCTGCCGTGGCGTTGCCCTTTTGGAGATGCATATATTTCATGAGAAGTGAGTTTTTATATCTGGCTTATTCCTATCATGCTGAACTTAATTCTATCTCAAAAATTAGCTATCTAAATTCAAAATTAACCAAGCAATCTTTTAATTTACCCATTAAGCATTCAAACTCTCAAAATTGAAATTTAAAATACATGGGGGAAACATCCAATTGCTCAATTCATGATAACTTTTAAAAGTTTACTTAAACATGCTTCATACAAGTTAAGAACTGGATTCAAAACATGCACCAGCCAAATTTAATCTATCCTAACTTAAGAAAAGTGTAATTCTATTTTTTCCAATACTTTTATGTACAAGGCATGGGTTACCTCCCATGAAGGACCAATGTTTTAAGTCTTTTGTAAGACTTACCAAAATTTCACTCAACCTATCCTGGATCCAAAATAGACTTGGAAGGGATATTATAACTGACAAATTGTCCCCTCTTGCTCAGACTCCTCCTATTTACCTTTTCAGCTGAGTTGAGAAGGTTATTAGGGGGCGAAGGCTTTTCTTTTTCCTTTCTAGCTTTTTGATTTCATGGAATGCCTAATCTCTCTTCCACTATCCTTTTAAGCTCTCTCAGCTCCCTTTCCCTAAGCTTTCAATGTTCGACTAAGTATGGGTCTGAACCTTTTTATGGAGATCTAATCTTGAGAACCACCCTTGCCAACTCAAACAGGTATTTTACCCTTTGACTTCCTTTCCTGGCTCTCTTCAAGGCTTGAGGCATATAGAAGGTGATTTCTTGGCCACTAGCTGACCTCATAGTAATGTTCCCTTCTTCTACACCAATGATTGTTCGAGCAGTGGCCTAGAAGTGTCTACCAAGAATGGGAGGCATTTGTGTCCCCATTTGAACATCGATCACTAGAAAGTCAGCCGGAAAGAGATGCACATTCACCTTGACGGAAATGTTCTCAAGAACTCCCCTCAGGTAGCTGAATGAACCATCAGCTAGAATGATCTTCACGTCTGTGGGGGGAGTTTCCGTAAGGTGCAATCACATGAATAGACTAAAAGGCGTAATGCTAACACTAGCTCCTACATCACACAAGGTATCATCGATTGTGTGGGTCCCTTTGATACAATGTGTTGGTACTGATGAAGCATGAGACTGATTATAGAAACAACTTGATTTAGATCACTAAAAGATATTTCAGAATTACTAAAACAAATTTCCATTGAATCACTATAGAAAAAACAAATTTCAGAGATAAAATAATCACAATCAAAATCACAGCATTTAAATGAGAACGTTTATGATGGTTAAATCATCATCAATCTGCAATTTCAGCATGCTCATGATACTCTAATATGCAAGGAGAACTCCTGATGTAAAATCTAGTATAACCAAAAACGTATATATTTCAACAAATTCGAATTACTTCAATAAAACCAACAGAACTACTACAGTAAAATTTAAACAGAAGATGAACATCAAATTAAATCTAAATTAAATCATACAATCGAGATAATGAAACAGAAGATGAAATGAAGTTTACATAACCTCTGAATCTTAAATCAGAACCTTTAATAATCTTTAACAGTAAGAAAAACTATCCAATTTACACTTCTTAAAAATCAGAATCCACCAGCAACTTAATTTCTTATTAACATAAATTATAGCATGCTCATCACAAAACTAATAAACAAGGAGAACTACTGAATTGCTAAAATGATTCTAATCAAGTATGAAATCAAATTGGAAAACAAAGAAAAATTATCGGTTTGAAGACCAAAGCAGTGGCGTGGAGAACCCACTGCCTTAAAGACTTAATCGGCGATCTTGGATGCACAATTGATATTCCAATAGTCCCCCAAGGTGGCACAGCTCTCTTCAGGTGAGGCGCACTCGTCGCCGGAAGAGTGGAATCATCGAGAGAGAATCCAGAACAGAGAATCACCACAAAGAAAACCAAATATGATCAATAGACATTAAGAGACTGAGAGCAAAACTGAGTTTCAGAGAGATTTTGAGCAACGGAGATCGAGGATTGTTAGAGAAGAGAGAGAGAGTTATATATGTTTTCTGTACCTGTAATTTCTGGGAGAACCCTCTTTATACCCAATGCTTCAACGGTTGTGCAGCCTCTTCCAAAGAGTCAGATCTTCCCAATGAAATGCCTCGCTGAAGAGCCGTTGACGAACGGATTCTCCTCTCTCTCTCTCTGTCTGCTCTAACCCAAACCATTTGCCCAAATTCTGTTGCGAGACCCAAGAAGAGAACAAGATACGAGTCAGATCCCAACTATCTGATCCGGACCCAAATCCGGAGCCCAACCCGGACCTGACTCATGGGAGTCATTGTCCCAACAGTGCCCCACAAAATGACACACTAAAATGATTTCTTGTCTGTGCACAACAAGAGCTGAATACTTAAGTATCAATATCTTTCTATTTAAATTGAGACGTAGTGAAATGAGGCAACAAACGGATCTACCAAGTCTGGGCACAACTTAGTGAATCATATTTGAGACCCTCACAACACGCATTGAACTCTTACTATCGAGCGAACTCCGTGATATAAGGCCATGAGCAAACCTCAGGATTTCGCTCTAGAATGACAAGTCCAAATCTTTCATAGGAGGTGTCCACACCCCCAAACTCACATGGGTGGATCCATCAAGTGCGTATATCCAACACCACGATACATAGGGCTATGGACCCATTAAGAGCAATTAAATGCTCAACCCTAAAAAATGATGAAGAAGCCGTCAAGTCCTTCTATAGGACCACCCAAAGAAAGGGCTATAATTTCTCATATAAAAGAAAAAAGCTCAGTATCACGCCATAGGGATGGACAAACAATATCAACAAAGAAACTGGCATCATTTGACGTCAAGAGGGGTATCCACCATTTTAATTTTAATTACAGGGCTGAAGGCCCCTCCCCCTCGATGTATCCAGAACTAGTTTTTTGGTTAAACCCTTCTAAATTTCTTTCGGATCTCACATAATCCAAAGAAATCACTCCATTTTCATAAGTTATTTAATCGCACTGTGTCTAATGCATATATGCCTCCTCTTGCCATTATACACACTGTTCTTAGTAACTCTGATTGCTGCTTGAGAATCACAGTGAAGGGAGACTGGAACACTTGATCTCCCCCACAGTAGAATATCCGCCAGTAGATTTCTCAACCATTCTGCCTCTTCACCTTCTAACTCAAGTGCAATAAACTCTGACTCCATAGTCGAGTGAGCAATGCAAGTCTGCTTTCCAAACTTCCACGAAATCGTTCCTCCACCTAAAGTAAAAACATAACCACTCATTGAACTCACTTCATCATTGTCAGACACCAAGTTATCATCACAATAGCCTTCAAGAACAACAGGAAACTTACCAAAGTTCAGTCCCCAATCCATGGTGTCTTTCAAATATTTAATTAAATGTAAAGTGCAGTCCAATGTTCGCTACTAGGGTTATGCGTGTAGGGACTCCGTCTACTAACTGCATAGGCTATGTCTGGGCGAGTGTAGTACATAAGGAACATCACACTTCCTATGATTTTTGCGTACTTTGTTTGAGACACACTCTTGTCTTCATTTTTCTTAAGGTGGACAATTTGATCATAAAGAGTTTTCATAGGCAGTAAATCATAACAGTTGAATTTCTTCAACATCCTCTGAACATAATGAGACGGGCTCATTGAGAAACCTTGTTCGGGTTTTATTAATTTCATACCAAGAGTTACATCGGTTTCTCCCATGTCTTGGTCTCAATTACCACATTCTCCTTGGTTCCTAATATAAACTTGTCATCCACATATAGACATACTATTACATAGTTTGCACCACACACTTTTGAATACAGATATGTGTCTGAGGCATTTAGCACATAACCGTTCATGATTAGGGTGTGGTGAAATTTTTCTTACCACTGCTTTGAAGTTGTTTCAAACCATAGAGGGACTTCTTCGATTTGCACACCTTATCTTCTTGACCATTAACAACAAACCGCGCAGGTTGTTGTATATAAATCTCCTCTTCCAAATCTCCATAGAGGAATGCGCTTTAACATCAATCTGATGGACAATCAAGCTATGTATAGCTTCCAAAGCAACTAATGATCGTATAGTTGCTATTTTAGTCACAGGTGAATAGGTGTTAAAATAATCAATGCCCTTCTTCTATGTATAACCTACAACGACTAGTCTGGCCTTGAAGTTATCTATGGAACCTTCAGGCCTTACTTTCTTTCTAAAAATCAATTTACACTTAAAAGGTTTACACCCCTTAGGCAAATCTACTAAATACCATGTATGGTTGGACATAATTGAGTCTAGCTCACTGTTAATAGTCTCTTTCCAAAAACTAGCGTCTATCCAAGTTACTACTTCTGTATAAGTTCTAGGATCATCTCCAATTAAGAACGCTGAAGCCAATATAATCATCTATCTTATCAGGGTTCTCAATTAAGAATGCAGTAATAAAATCTGATCCAAAACTAGTTTCGGTCCTCTTTCTTTTACTTCTCCTTGGATCATCTACATATTCATTCGCTCTAGTAGAAATACTGGGCAGGGAGGAAGGTGCACTAGATGGACCAGGATCTAAGCTAGTGTTTTATTTCTTCCAAGGAAATATGTGTTCAAAAAATTCTGCATCTCTAGATTCAAAAATTGAGTTGTCATTTAATGACATGAATCTATAAGGAGCTGAATTTTCTGCTTAACCCATGAACACCGTTTCATAGGTTTTAGGTCCTATGTTAGTCCTGTTGGGAGCAGGTAAACAAACCTTAGCAAGGCAGCCCCACATTTAAGGAATTTCATGTTAGTAATGAATCTTTTCCACAGCTCATATGGAGTTTTATCTAATTTCTTATGAAAAACTCTATTAAGTATATAACAAGCTGAAAGGATGGCTTCCCCCCACATTTGGTTGGGTAACCCAGAACTTACAAGCATAACATTAATCATATCCTTGAGGGTTCTATCTTTCCTCTCAGCTATGCCATTCTGTTGTGGAGTGTTAGGTGCACTAAACTCATGTATAATCCCATTCTTTTCATAGAATTCTTTGCAGAAGAGAGTTCCATATTCTCCTCCTCTATCGGACCTAATTCTTTTAGTTTTCTTATTCAGCTGATTTTCGACTTCAGTCTTATACTTCAGAAACCTTCTTTCTGCTTCATTTTTAGTTTCTAGGAGGTAAACTCTAGTATACCTAGACAAATCATCTAAAAAGGTCACATGAAACCTTTTACCTCCTTTACTTACAGTACTCCTAAAATCTGCTAGATCTGAATGGATTAACACTAACTCTTCAGTTCTTCTGTTCTCAATTGGTGTAAATGGCTTCTTAGCGTATTTGGCTTCTACACACACACACAATACATTTACAAAAATCTTTTACATCTACTGAGGGAATTAGGTTAAGTTTCTTAAGTCTTTTAATAGGAGCTATGTTCACATTACCAAGTCTCCCATGCCACAAGTTAAAAGACTCAATAATATAAGCCAAACCAGAAGAAGAACTTTCATTAATCATTTGAGATACAATGTTGAGTACAAATCATCCCTCACTGATATTACCCTTCCCTAAAAACTCTCCTTTACTGGTCAACACAACTTTATCAGCCACAAATACAAGTTTTAGACCAGATTTATTCAATAGGGCACCTAACACTAAATTTCTATGTAGAGAGGGTACATAAAGAACATTGTGCAAGGCTAAGGTTTTTCCAGAGATTAATTCAAGATTAAAGTTTCCTTTACCACACACTCCAGCCATGCTTTCAGTTCCCATGTACACACCTTCACCTTCTGCAGCGTTCACAAAGGTATCAAGTAGTTCTTGGTTGGCACATAAGTGTCTTGAAGCTCCAACGTCCAGCACCCAGTATATCTTGTTTTCTACTTGGTAACCTTCGATGGCCACTTCAGCTGCGGCATCTTCAACTTTAACTATGTGGGCCTCGTTCAAAGGCTTTGTCCCATGCTGCTTGTCATGACTTTTGTGACATTGGTAAACCTTTACGTTTTTTCCAACCTTTTTAACAACATTGTGGGAGCTGCCCTGCTTATTGTACTCCCCTTTGTTATGTTCTTTCTGGAAACCCTTATCAAACTTGTTCTTTACTGAGGATTCACCAGATTAAATTAGGTTAGCTTTGAATCCAATGACATATGAAGAGTTGGGATTTTCTTTAAGGCGATTGGCCTCTTCAGTTCTTATATGTCCTATAACTTCTTGTAGTGTCATTATTTTCTCTTCATGTTTAATTTTGTTTCTATAGTTACTCCAAGATGGTGGAAACTTATCCAACAGGCAATCATCTTGGAACATGCACATATCTTATCTCCTACACTAACCATTTCCAAGAGTACGTTTACATATTGATGCACTTGTTCAATGATGGTTTTTTCATCAACCATTTTGAAATCGAAAAATTTTCCTGTTATATATTTCTTCTTTCCGGCTTCATCTTCCCCATATCTTTGCTCTAAGATTTTCAAAATTTCTTTAGCTTATTAAATGTTTAAAAACAAGTGCATTATGTTTTCTTTCATGTAAATTATTAGATGTCCTCTCATATTTGGCCTTTTTCTCTAGTTCTGAAGTTCTGCTTCGAAGGGTAGGAGGGGTGGTAATCTGTATTTCTGTGGAGTCTCCACCGACATTTGTTTCAGGAGGTTCTGAGAACAAGACATAATCTGCTTCTATTTGCCTAATGAAAATTAAAATTAATTGGGACCATAATTTATAATTTTTTCCGTCTAATAGTTGTATATTCAACAAGTTAATTAATTCCTTCTTTCCCATTAGGTGATTTATGTAAACACAAGTTTGGTAGATCTGAAATAAACAATCCGTTTTTAAAATTTTTCACCAAATCAATTATTTCAAACTAATTCAGAAGTTCTAGTATTAGAACACAATTCTGAATTCTATGTAGTAATCAGACACTAAACTTCAGAAATTAAACAGATCCGAGATTCAACTAATAAAAACAATGGATTCGAGATATCATTCTCCTAAACAGTATAAAAATTAAGTCATTAAAATTGTTGGTACTGATAAAGCATGAGACTGTGATTATAGACACAACCTTAATAACATCACTAAAAGATATTTGCAGAATCACTACAACTTCAAATTTTCATTGAATCACTATAAGTCAGGAAAAACAAATTTCAGAGTAATACATAATCACAATCAAAATCACAGCATTAACACCAGAATTTTTATGATGATTAAATCATAATCAATCTGTATTTCCAGCATGATTATGATACTCTAATAAGCAAGGAGAACTGATGTAAAATCTAGTATTTAACGAAACACCTATATACTTCAACAAATTTGAATTACTTCAATAAAACCAACAAAACTACTACAGTAAAATTTAAACAGAAGATGAACATCAAATTGAATCCTTAATATAAATTCCAGCATTCAGAGATAATGAATCAGAAGACAAAATGAAGTTTACTTAACCTCTGAATCTTAAATCAGAACCTGTAATAATCTTCTACAGCAAGAAAAACTATCTATTTTACACTTCTTAAAAAAACAGAATACACCAACAACTTGATTTCTCATTAACATAAATTATAGCATGCTCCTCACAAACTAATAAACAAGGAGAACTACTGAATTGCTTAAATTATTCTAACCAAGTATGAAATCAAATTGCAAAACAAAGGAAACTTTTCGGTTTGAAGACCAAAGCAGTGGCGTGGAAAACCCACTGCCTTAAATACTTAATCGGCGATCTCGGATGCACAATTGATATTCCGATGGTCTCCCAAGGTGGCGCAGCTCTCTTCAGGTGAGGTGTACTCATCGCTGGAAGAGTGGAATCGTCGATAGAGAACCCTGAACAGAGAATCAGCACGAAGAAAACTGAATAAAAACAATAGACATTAAGAGAGTGAGACTGAGACTGAGATTCAGAGAGATTTTGAGCAACAAAGATCAAGGATTGGCAGATATATGTTTTCCTTAAATCTAATTTCTGGGAGAACCCTATTTGTACCCAACTCTTCAACGGTCTCAGCATCTTTCGAAGAGTCATATCTTCCCAAAGAAACGCCTCACTGAAGTGCCGTTGCCGAACGGATTCTCCTTTTCTCTCTCTCCATGTCTGCTCTAACCCTAACCATTTCCCCCAAATTCTATTGGGAGACCCAAGAAGAGAACCAGACATGAGTCGGATCCAACTATCGGATCCGGACCCGAATCCAGACCTGAACCCGAACCCGGACCTGACTCATGGGAGTCATTTTCCCAACACAATGTATTTCAAAGTTTCCTGGATCTAACTTAGTCTTTGTGCTCTAGCACTGGAGGAATTTGATTTGGCTCTCCTGAACTAAATATTTTATGGAGATCTTCTTCTAATAACCATATCAGTGTTAGTTAGAGCTCGTGCACTAACTCTTCCAATTTACTTTCCTCTTCATACAACTCATTCTTTTCGATCTGAACCCACTCGAAGGGAGAGATCTCAGATGATCTACTTTATTCAATTCATGAGAAAGGGAAACTTAGCCTTGCTCTAGATATATGGAACCATATTCATATTATTCTTCCTGAATGAACTCTTGATTCTCTTCTTCTATCTCAATTTGTTCCAAAGCTTTCCCTGACAACACCACATTGCAGCACTCTACTTCTTTCTCTTCTTTCCTCTGATAATCCAACGCATCACTTTGGAGAGATATTTTCATTCTTTCTTTTATGGCTTCTTTCATTCTTGATTCACTTATTTTATGGCTTTCATTTGGATTTTAATGTTCCACAGGGAAGAACTGGCAGCTTGATCTCAAAGTTATTAGCCAAAATAGTCAGTCTTCTAATAAAAATGTGCATACCTCCAACTCTAGGTACTGCGAACTCTCTCAGGCTTCTGGGCTCTTCTTCAGCCATATCTTCCTCTCTTCTTGAGAACCTTTGCTGCCTCAAATTAGCCCTTCCAGTCCTTTCAATTTCACGATCGTAGCGTAGGAAGGCAAGCCCTCTACTTTCTTGCATACAACTGAAGAGAGTAACGATTAGCTCAACAAACACTTACACAAACAGAATTTTTATTACTACTAACACAACAAATATAAACACACAAGACAATTACACTAACTTATCTTAGCTAACAGAACTATCTAACACTAACATGCAAAACTAGCTAAGTTAAGCTACACTAAGCATGCAACTAAGTTGGTCTAACTATACACACCGACTCTAATCTAGATTACAGCTATAGAGCCTCGTACTAATAGTAGTTAAACATGTCCCCGGCAACGGCGCCAAAAAATTCATTGGGCTGAAACGGTCCATGTAAAAAAATCGCCTATACTGAAGTACACTTGTTTTCTCAAGGAAAAAACCGGAAAGATCGGTTCATCTCCACAGGGACTTGTACTAGTTACCTAATACTGATTTCATGTAATAATTGGGGGGATTTATGCAAATTCATTTGGGTGTGTCATTCTAGTGCTTGTCAGTGGATCAGGGAATCCAGTACGTGCAACCCCTCTCATGGCGTTACGATTGTGTCTCCATCCTTAATCGGTGTCAATCCCAGTATACCCTCTCGGTCTCAACGGGGCCATCAGATATCTCAACGCCAAATGCATCCCAGAAGTCAATCACACTAAGTTAATGACATAATACACTAAATATGAACTAACATTACATTAATTCCATCAGGATATTACATTACATCACGATTCCTAATCCAAATACATACAAAGATTACTTACCAAACAAACAAATAAAAAAAGAAATAAAGAGATAAAAGATGAAGAAGAAGATTCCCTTCTGCTCCCAATTTACTGCTTCCTTCCTTTGCTCTTCAGAAGTATTTCTCGTTTCTCCCTGACTCCAAAGCTTGCACAGCTTCCAAGGCAGGGAGGTACGATGCTGGAAAAGGATTGGTAATGCCTATTTATAGTCGAGTCAGGGAGGTTCCCCTTTTTGTTTGTGCCCTAAGTGATCCGGTGCCAAGTGGCAACGGGCGTGTTTTGTGGCACCAAGTCTTGGCGCCAAACATCGCACCGCACGATATTGTACCCCACGTTTGGTGAACTTTAGTTACAGCGAGCACTCCTGTACTGGTTCTGGGCACCGGGGCACTCGAGTACGATGACGGGCATCACTATGCTGAGTTTGGGCACCGAGGCGAGACATATTTCTGCTCCCAGAGCCCCTGCGCTAAGTTGGGCATTTGGGCGCCCGACAATTAGCCATTTTCCTCTTTAGAAGACCCCGTTTGGTTGATGCAGCATTGAACCTTGCGCCGTGTGGCGTTGGCTACTTTGCTTCTGCAGAGATCAATGTGATGCCGTGGCCTCAACCCTGGTGCCATGTGGCATCGTGCATAGTGCCATTATCTTGTACTTGGTGCCATGGCTTCTGTATTGCTCTAAAATGGGTTGTTTTGGCCCAGAATTGCATAGTCAATCTCCTCTTTTTCCACTTGGTGTTTTCGTTATTTTTAGACCTGATCCTACAAAAAACACCAAAATTAAGTGAGATCTCAACTCATTATGAAATATGGCCTAACAATGCAACTTAATTTACACTAAAAACTAGCATTGCTAAATCCTGTAATTACATTTTCCTACCCTGTTTTGTTTTTAGTGTGTTGCGTGTCTGTTTCCCTTTTTAACTTCCCCCAAACAAGGGGAGATAAACATCTTATGTGTTGTATGTTACAAATTGAATTTTTGTGATTTCTGATCACTGGTTGGGCTAAAACGATCACTGGTTGGTGCACCTGTCGTACCAAGTACTATACTGGATGATTCTAGATTGATCCCACGAGGGCTAGGCTAGTTACTAGCCAATGAATTCACTACAGCAATATCTAACTACTGAAATTATAGACAAATATCACAGTATCTTAATGAAAAAACTACAAAAGAATTCTAACTACCTAATTCAATTAGTTCCTAAATGCTACACGCCCACGCTAGAGGCTAAGTAGATTAGGAGTAGGGTGGAGTGACTGCATACGATTAAGGGTAGGATTGATGCAATTTACCAAAGAGTGCAATTCACAGCTCGTTAGTGGGTTCAGAATACGAGGGTTCGGAATTCCTTACGTGTAACCCTCTTTCGTGGCACTATGACCGTGCCCCCCTCCTTAGCCTGATTGTCTTTCGAGGTCACAGGTCTAAATCGAGGGCCCATGAAAGATACTCAGTTAAAAGCGACCACGCCTGTCTGGACGTTTCTTTGGAAGTCCACGGGTACACCCTTCACCTGCCCTTCCTGGTCTTGCCACGATTTCGGGATCACACGCTGGGTAGTGATATCCTTTTGTATTACATTTCAGTCTCAACGAAACGATAAGATGAAAATGTAGCTCCCCAAGGGCCACTCACACTAAATTAAAATTAGATTGCACTATATAAAGTGAAATAGCTGAGATTACATGAATTCAGACCCGAAATCACATTACATAACTCACCTTTAACTAAGCTTAGCTACACTTATTCTAGAATTGGGAAGAATGCCTATCCATTAACGTTAAGTACATGATAAATCGGGATAAAGAAGGTTAAACAGAGGCTAAAGCCTTCCCTTTTGCCCATACGCTCCTCCTTCGTCCTCCTCCAAAGCTAAACGTTGCTCTGCTTCACTCCCAATCCTAACTCCACCTCTGCAGCGTGGAGGTGTGATGCCCAAACTGTGTTTATAATTCATATTTATGGGGGAACCTGGAACTTTTCCCTTTTCCAAAGTGCCCTAAGTGGTGGAGCTGCGTGGCATGGAAATCTTCCGATGGCGCTAGGTCCTGGTCCTGAGTGTGGCGCTTCTTGATTATACGGCATCACGATGAGTTGTTCTCTGCTTCTCCAGTGCACCGGTGCTGGCTTGCGTCCGCGTCCGAAGCGCTGTCTCTGCGGCACTAGACAAGCTAGGACCAGCGCTCTGGTATTGGATCCTGATACAGAGACGCTGTGTCCAGAAACGTTCTGCAGCGTATAGCGCTAATTCTAGCACCATGGTGTTCCCAACTTAGTTGTTTTTCCACTGCTCGCAAACCTACTTCATGCGACACCGGAGCTTCGAATGTGGCACCTTGAGGCATCACGTGCACTACTCCTCTTCTATGTAGAGCCATGACTTCCCATCTGACGCCATGTTGCACCGCTCTCTGTATTGTTCCAGAAAGGGGTGTTTTTAGGTGAAAAGCATCTTAATTGCCTCTTTTTCCTTCCAATTGGTGTTTGGTGATTATGAGGCACTTTCCTACAGAATCGACCCCAAAATTTAGTGAAATTGCAACATAATTATATCAAAAGTTGGCCGAAAATGCAGCATAATGTCCACTAACCAAATACCGCCAAACTTAAAATTTTGCTCGTCCTAGAGGAAAGGCCGTAATAAAGAGAGTCTAAGATTCTGATTTAAGGTGCATTCCTCCTATAGTCTGCATTAAGAGTGTTTGCTTGCCTGAGAGAAATTTTCTATCCTGCCCCACTACTTAATCATTACTATAATGTCTCTCATTAGGTGCTTTTTGCATCAATCCACATTCTATGCACTTTGAATTTTACTACTAAAATCCCATAGCCTAATTTCAAAGTCCGTTCTCCAATAATTGTAGAGAACTTATCCTCATATCTTTAGGACTTCATTAGGTTATATTACAGCTAGAGACATGGGTAGGTCAAAACGGTTAATCATCAAGGTTTAAACCATTCAGCATGCTAGGTTTAACCAGATTGATTAATTGAGATGCCCCCTTGATGTAATGTTATCCCCGTAAACTTAAAATTTAGCCAATTGATAGACCTCTTTTCATATCACTCCTTATTTTCAATTTAGAAGTTAGTACAAGGGTTTTGTCATATCTTAGATGTGAGACTGAATATTTACCTTAGTATTGGCTATGCAAGAGCTGTTGTTTTTTTTTTTTTTTTGATTTTTGTCCCCCATTGCGTTCCCTTGTGGATCTTTGGGACTTTCAATCCCAACCTGTTTTAGTTAAGCAGTTTGAATCGGGTTTCATAAAAGATAGGGGAGTTGAATACAAATAGGCTCGATAGGTAAGTTGAAAGTCCGTAATCTGGAAATATTTTGTTAAGCATAAGCTCAAAGTTTTAGGTCAACTAGGGAAATTTCATGGGATAGCTTAAGAAAGGCCCAAATGGTCAAAAAATGGCCTAAGTTATTTCTTTGGAATCAATTTTCTGTTTTATTGCGCCTATGGGATTGCTTGAGAAAGGCCCAAATGGTCAAAAGATTACCTAAGTCATTTCTTTCGAATAAATTCTCTATTCTATTTTACCTTGAGTTTCTTTTGAAACTACTTCTAGTATTCTTGGAGTAAAATCTAAGTGCATCACCACCAATCAAGCCACAAACCCAGCATCAATGAGATAGTTAAAGTCATAATCGGAGCGAGACTTGATAAGAAAAGTTTTTCCAAGGCTTGCTAGACTACCTCCTACCAACTATAATTAAATGCCCATCAAAGAGGATTCTTAATTTTTATTAATGGAAGAGAAAGTGTTGCAAGCTATTTCATCATTTCTCATTGACATAGAACTTGGTCATGCCAGCTAGAATAGTGACACTTACTACTAAAGGATGCAATTCCCTATCCCGAAAAGTACATGTAACATTGTCCTCAATGTTCAAATTTAAAAATTGAAATACAGAGGGTGGTGAGGGACTCCCCGGATGTGCCTGCTGATGGCTCTTCTTTGCCGCTCCATGGTATTCTAAGATTGTGAATGTAATGCAAAACAGAAAGGTTCATTACAATATATATTGAAAAGATAAAAGCTATCTAAGTGAATAATAGCAGACAAAATCAGGAGATAGAAATTTACTTTCTCATTCACAATATAACAGCCAGTAAAAACATTTCCAACATAAAGAGAGTACATCCCACAAGTTCATTAGATTACATCCAAACATATTTCCAAATAAAATCTAAGAAGTTGTCGTATTACTGACTAAACACTCTCCTAATGCCAATCATTTCATCTTCCATCAGATACCACCTCCCATGATTCTACTCCTGCGAGTAATTTTATGTTACGGTTATATTCTTTTATGTGCAGGTTGTCGAATATTTCTTTATCGAGTGATTTGTCCGGACTGTCGGTTCTCGATCTTGCTGAACATTTCACCTTGTTTGCTTTAAATAGAGATGTAATCAAGGACAGAAAATATATTTCCTTATCTTCATATTTTGCACACAACACCATTTGCTCAGAAATTATTTTGCCTATGTCGATAGGCACATTTTTCATAATGGCCAATACCAGGTAAGCCCTGTCAAGAATTTCCTCATGTATGTTCCATGATGGCAGTAGGCGGGCACACACAATATAAAACCACATTATAAGCTCTGCCCGCATCCACTTTGCAGGAAAATCCTGATATTCCCCTTCTGCTGATCGTATCCACGTCAATGGGTTGCTGCATAGGAGCTGTTGCAGTTCATCTATTGTCACAGAGTTCTTAATTTCCACCACTCCACCTTCTATACATGGCAGACCAAAGTGGCCATTTATGGTCTCCCTTTCAAATCTCACAGTTCTACCTTGAACCATGCATGTTTGTGGCACTTCTTGATTAATTCCTTCAACCCGACTCTCCTTAATGTTTGCATAGAACTCTTCCACAATCCGAGTACATGCCAGTTGGGGTTGAAAACAGAATCTACCACAGTTTCTTTCTAAAATAAATGGACGGAATAGAGATTCTAGATCATTGAATGTGAACCCCCTTTCAAGGATTACTTCTCTTTGTTTTTGGGTCCTTGTTTTATTCTCCTCTGCAATCTTCGTACTTCTCACTATCATTGCCATTATACTCAAAGATAGGTGATGGCTTACGGGAATAAGAAAGTGTACCTCCGACCATGCTTGTGAGCTTGAGGAATACTTCGGCCACACCTTGATTCTGCAGAAATTTTCTTTCTTTAGGTGTGAAGATTTCAAGGAGGCGGCTGCAACTTCTATTAGCTTGATCATTGGTGACCTGCTAGAGAAATTTTCTTTCCTTCGCTTCCGCCTTTTAGGATTCCTTCGGTTACAGAGGCTTGGTGGCGTTAAGTGGGTTAGGTATTTATACTATTCATTTAAGTCACTTGGCCCCAGGTGGCGTCGAACTAACTCTCGCACGGTGCCAGGTTACTTAAGATTTGTCTTCTGGTTATCGGCGCGGTGCGGCTTCACTTACCCCACTTGCAACATTAATGTGGCACCATATGGCACCAACAACTTCCTCACGGCGTCGTGATGTCGCCCTGTAGCGCCAAACTTAGCTTCTGTGGCACCACCCTCTTGGACATGCTAATTTTGATAGAGAGTGAGAATGAAACACTCACTCTCTATCGACAGGAAAATGAAACACTCACTCTCTATCGACAGGAAAATGAAATACTCACTCTCTATCGACAGGAAAATGAAACACTCACTCTCTATCGACAGGAAAATGAAACACTAATCAGAGAATCAGATCATGGTTACATAAGCTACCAGTTCCACAAGGCACACAAGTACATTGTTGTTCATAGCAAATCATTCAACAAAATTTCTTAATGATTTCATATTAGGTAAGCCACTCCCTAGGAAGGAAGCTCCATTTTAAATTTTGACTAATAAAGATTTTTTAAACTCACTTTAATCAACATCATGATAAAAATCAAACGGAAAAATTCTAAACTTTAAAACAAAACAATTGGACGGAAAAATAAAAATGAAACCCTGCCCCTGGTTTCTCGATATCTGCAAAAAATTATAAAAAGTTTTACTAATGCAAAAAAACAACATCAGTTATTCAAATTATACAAGATATGTATGTTGATGAAATATTTTTCATCAAAAAATCTATCTTAAAAATAAATGTCTCCAATGTAAGGAAAACAGAAAAAGTAATACTTATCTTTGAAGTTAGAACAACTGTTAGGCTTTGAGCCTCTAAACTAGAGAGCCATGAACCAAACAGCTCACACTCTCCAAATCAAACCAACTTAATGTCCTTATCAAAATTTAATTAATCCAAACAAAATATAAAAGAATAAAATGAGATGAGATATTCAACAAGAAAATAAGAACTAAGACAAGTAACAAAAAGAACCATGCCCAAGCTGCAAAATAATTAGGCTTCTTGTGATGGTATTTGGAAGAAATCAGAAACAAAAAAAGAAACTAAGTGTCAAAAAAGAAGGTGGGAGATAGAATAAGAGTAAATAGTTACCGGCCCATATATAATACAGCTAGCCCAAAGATCGAGTAATACAGATCTTTTATTGTAACCCGCCTAAATAAAGTTTATTTTGACCATTCAATGACGAAAAATTAAGAAACACTAAAAATTCATCCAAAAGCTTATTCTTTCTAGCATTCGATAATGTTTCAAGATTGATATCTAAATTAAGTTTGACAGCAAGTTATAAAAGTAAATTAAATTATTTGAAAAAAGTTGTAGAAAAAAATAATGCCCATTCTTTATATGTATGGAGTGTCTCACTACCAAAACGTAATGCCCATTAGTTCTAATATCATTAAAATCAAGACAGTATTATAATTTAGTCAGAAGCACATATGTAGATATTCGTGCAAATCAGCAGAAAATCTGGGTCCTTTCCCCTGAAAATAAAAAGTTTCATCTGATAATACAACGAACAGATATTCTAGGTAGAGAAAGTAAAAGAAAAAGGCCACCAAAGGTAGAAAAAAATGAAGCAAAATATTTGGCCTTAAGGGGGGTTAGTACATAGAGAATTTGATGTTTAAGGGGAATTCAAAAGAATTCATTGTCCCAGACATTGGAGTTCCTGAAAGTGAAATCTGGAAGAAAACTTTCTCTTGTTAGTCATAGACATAGAGAATTTTAAATTTTGCTGTTAGTTTAAAACATTGATAATTTATGATACATTCTAACATGCAAAAAAACTTAATTAATAATTTTCAGTCAATTATAAAATTAATTTTATTTCTATAATTTATTTTTCTGATATTAAAAATAAAAAAAAAGAGTATAAAAATATTTCAGTCATCCTATATCTTGATTTCCTTACCTATATTAGTTCATTTGAAGTTCTTTTGCCAATTCATTCTCATTATTTCAAGTTTTCCCTTTTGATTTTATTATGTTCGTCTCTTGTACGAGGAAAAGTTCATGGCTCTGCGCGAAGGTGCTTCTCTGCAGCATTTTTTGGTGGAGATAGTGGTCAGCTTAGTGGCCGGTGAGAACTGTCCTCTTTTATGCCCGACAGTTGAAGCTTTGAAATCTCAACTTAATTTTTGTATTTTTCTTCTTGATCTCACCTCTGATACTTTGTACTCGTTGTTTTTCCTGTTCACTGTTTTTCCTGTTCACTGTTTTTCCTGTACACATATCCTCCATTATTTAAAGCTCTCACATTATTTTCTGGCTTTCAATCTGTTCAGAACATCGTTTGTTTCTTCTCGACTCTCGACCGTGTCTTAGCATCCTTTTTTTTCTGTTTTGTTTTCATTAGATTTTTTTGTTGTTTTCTGCCCCTGTTTGAACTTAAGAGTATTAACTAAGAGAGAGAAAGACAGTAAAGCAGCTAAGAAAAACAGTCTTCTTACCATTGGGGCCATCAAATCTTATATTTTTTAATGTTTTGGGATCCATGGAATGAGTCTGATTCTAAATGAATTAATGGTTGATTGGAGAGATTTTGATTACAGAGATATGAAAGTAAAACACTGTTAAAATTAATAAACGGGATATCGGTTTCAGCTTTTGAAAGAGATAATTAAAGAGAGAAATGATAAGAGAAAGATTGAAGGGAGAAGAGAGGGAAAAGCAAAGAGGGAAACAGAGAAGCGAAGGGAGAAAGATATAACCAAAGAGAGAGAGAAATGATGAGAGAAAGAGAGAAGCGGAGAAGCAGACAGAGACAAATGATGAGAGAAAGAGAAAAGATAGTCAGGGAAGAGCAAAGATAGAACGAGAGAAGCCAACTGAGACAAATGATGAGAGAAAAGAATGAAGAGCGAGAGGAGCGAAGACGACAAGCTATTCTTTCTGTAGGGAGAATTCGAGGGAGTTGAGAATTCCACCCCTGGGAGCGAGACACGGAATTCTCAACGGGAACTCAAATTTACACGGGATAGGGACTTTGAAGTCTCCCCGAATTTTAGGGAGAAATCAATGTCCCAGGTGCTTCAACATCGACTGAAGGGTGAAAGTCATATTTTGAGGGACATCAGTGTCCCTGAAAAAATACTTTCACTTACGACTAACCCCTAGTAAGAAATAGAGCAAATGTGTGGGACATGTATCCCTCGACAACAATTTCTAAAAGAGTGAGAACCCAGTACTACTCATGGAGAGAAGATCATTTTACCACTGGAGAAAAAGTGTGATTACGTACGACATGAAAAGTGAATAGAGAAAAATGATAAAAATCATACCCACGTGAACTCAACCCATAAAAAAGGAAATTTATTACAGAATCCGACATTCAACAATAGGAAAATGGTAAATTACAGGGAGAAAAACTCACACGATAACTTCTTTAATGGAACAGATGAAAGGCACAGAAAAATTGGTAGAAAAAGGGATATGAAGCGGGAAGCTGGAGAGCGCAAAACGAGTTTCATCAGTAAAAATACAGGGGAAGCGGGAAGAAAAACACGGGGAGGACGAGGAAGATATCAGTGTTTTATTCGGGCAAGTAGAGTCGAAGTTAGATTTTTTTGGGGTAGAGTTGAAAACATGAAAATATAACATGGATACTGATATCACAAACTTATGTTTGATTGACTCCACACTGTTGAATAACTCACTGCCACAGGTGATTCCTAGGGCCAAGAACAATTTTCTTGAAGAAACTCCCAGAGATCAAGAGATGATGGGTTAATTAAAAGAAATATGCCCGTAGTATCACTCGAGAGCGGGCTACACATACTATATGATATAAATCTAGGAGGCTATATCACATATCAGTGTCGGAATATGCTGAGGAATTAGTTTTATTAGTTTGGGGCAAAATAACCACTTTCTGTTTTTATGTTTGTTTGGAAGTACTTTTATTAGTTATGTGCAATATAGTCATTTTGTGTTATTATGCCTATTGGGTTTTATTAGGGTTTATTGAGCTTGAGATATGGGTTATCTCTTTGGTACATGATTGGTATTGGGAGAGTGGTTCCCCTCTCAAACGGGAACTTGTTATTGCAGAAGTTTTTCCTTCTTTTCAATTTTCTTATCAATAGAAGCTTTAGGATTTCTTTCAAATTAGTATCAGAGCATCGATTCCTGGTGATGATGTAAAAGAAGGTTGAACAATCAGAGGAGAGGTTTGAGTTGATTCTTGAAGAGGTGAAGGGGCAGATTTCGGGTGTGAAACAAGTGTTCAAGGTCGACGAAAAGTTTGATGCAATGTAGGCGTTATTGAACTAATTGCTGGAAGTGTTTTCGTCATATGCTCTGATCCAATCATTACATGGACCACCTATCTGGGGCCACGAAAAAACAGGTGATTTTATGGGATTTAGCAACCAACAGAGTGTCCCTGGAACAACAGTTCTTGGCCGTCCTTCCTCGAGGCAGGTGGGTGGCTACAAAGTGTTAGGTCAAGATTGGGAAGGCCTGCGACAGAAGCCCTCTTTGGGTGAGGAACCTTACCTAGGAAAGAGCGATGCAAAATCCGGTTTTCAACAAGGGGACCTGATCAGAATTTTTCTGCCATGTATTGTCCTTCTACGAACCTAGTGTTTGGTGATTGCTGGGGAACACAAGGACAATGGGGTGGTTCGGCTGTGGACTACCGTGTCAAAAGACTAATGATGCCTATATTTGAGGGAGATGATCTGTATGTGTGGATCTTTCGCATCCAGAAGTATTTTACAGTTAACATTTTATCTGAAAGAGAGAGGATGGTCGCAACAGCCATCTGTCTTGAGATGAAACATGCGACCAGTGGTTTGACCATTGGCAACCCATTCAGCCGTGGTATGAATTTAAACAGCAGCTATTGCACCGGTTTCAGGTTGTATGAGAGGAAGATTTATTTGACTAAGTTTTTGCCTTGTGCCAGTAGATTATAGTTTTGGATTATGGAGAAATATTTTTGCGCCTTGCTGGCCAGCTATTTATTGTACCAGAGGAGGTAGTGGAATGGAATTTAATGAGAGGGCTTAATTCGGAGATTTGGGCAGCCCTTCACACTCTACAACCCCAAGGCAGTATTGCAATGATGGATGTTGCTCAACGAGTGGAGGAGATAAAGGGGGATTAGCGGTGTTATAAACGGTCATCCTATAACACTTCTTAAAAAACTCAAGTCTATGGAAATTTTGAAGGCTGCAATCGGGAGTGGAACTCAAACCGCTTATTCTGGTCGGCCATATAATAGTTAAAAAATATTTAACAGTCACAACTTCCGGAGAGGCAGGCCAAAGGACACTGTTCCGATGTGATGAGAAGTTCGTTCCTGGCAATCGGTGTAAGGATCACACTCTGCAGGTTCTGATAATTTCGGATGGTGAGGAGAATGATGAACATCTTAATTCGGGGACAGATGAGGACCACCCCATCCTAGACGTGGTTGAATTATCCTTTCACTTTGTGGGGGAGCTTACTAGTCATAATTCTATGAAACTTCGAGGTTGGATAGGTGACTATGAGGTTGTGGTGTTATTTGATAGTGGGGCAACTCAAATTTTTATCTCTACTTTGGTTGTGATGCTCTTCCAGACTATTTATACAATTGCTTTCAATGTGGTGATGGGAATCGGTGCCACTACATCGAGTCGGGGCATTTGTCGATTGGTTGTGCTTTGGGTTCAAAGAATCCAGTTTGTTTATGACTTCGTACCCTTGGATTTGGGTAGGACCGACATAAAATAGGGCATTAAATTGCTGCATGTCTTGGGGGAGATGAAAATTAAAAGGAAGATGCTCTCTATGGAATTTTCATATGAGGGTCGACATGTGGTCCTTCAGGGGGACCCCAACTTTGGTAAGACTCTAGTTCATTTCAAAACTCTGTTAAAGGATATTCAGGATTAGGACTTTGGGGCGCTAGTTGAAATTAACCAAATTTCTTCGGCTACAGCAAGTTGTGAAGAGGATATTCCTCCCCGTATTTTGATTGTCCGTCAACAATTTAATGATGTTTTCCATATGCCACTGAGACTTCCACTGTCTTGACAGAGGGTGTTAACCAAGTGAGTGTAAGACCTTATCGCTACCCTCCGATTCAAAAGGAAGTGATTGAGACTATGGTGAGAGAGATGTTTGAGGGTGAATTATATAAGCCAACACTAGTCCTTTTTGTAGTCTGGTTCTATTGGTTAAAAAGAAAGATGGGAGTTGGCATTTTTACATTGACTACAAGGCCCTCAACAAGCACACAGTTACATATATGTTTCCTATCCTGATAAAAGATCAACTTTTGGATAAATTGCATGGTGCTTCTATATTTCCAAAATTGGATTTAAATCTGGTTATCACCAAATACGAATGAAAAATTCTGATGTTCCCAAAAAAACATTTCGTACTCATGAAGGCCGGTATGTGTTTCCTATTCTGCCTTTTAGTTTGACAAAAGCACCAGCCACTTTTCAGAGTATGATGAATACGGTTTTCGAACCGTATCTTCAAAAATTCATCTTAGTTTTCATTGATGATATACGACTATATAGTAGGACATTAGAGGACCATATAAAACACATGAAAATAATTCTCAATGAGCTGCGACACCATCGATTGTATGCGAATAGAAAGAAATGCTTGTTTGGCAAACAAATAGACTATTTGGGTCATATCATGATAGCAAAAGGGGTGGTAGTCGACCCTTCTAAGGTTTCAGCTATGTTATCTTGGCCTCGCCCTAGCACTCTTCGTGAGTATAGGGGCATTTTGGGGCTGACTCGCTATTACTGCAAGTTTTTTAAAGGTTACAATACAATAGCATGGCCACTAATTGATATACTCAAAAAAAGCGATTTTCATTGCGGGGACCAAACAACACAAGCCTTTGAGAAACTGAAACAGGCTATGGTGGCAGCATCAGTGTTACACATGATGGATTTTACTCAACTGTTTGAGATTGAAACTGACGCATCGGGAGTTGGTTTGGGAGTTGTCCACTTGTAAAATAAGAGGCCTGTTGCATATTTAAGCTAGGTATTGTCAGCAAGAGCATGAACCAAATCATTTTATGAGCGAGAGTTAATGTCAATAGTCTTGGCAATTCAGAAATGACGTCCCTCTTTGTTTGGAGTCACATTTGTTTTTTTCGAACGGATCAGCGGAGCATAAAGTTCCTTCCGGAACAATGTGTGGTCATTGAGGAACATCAGAAATGGTTCCTCAAATTGCTTGGTTATGATTTTGAGATACAATATCGGACAGGCAAGAAGAATAAGGCAGCTAACGTACTTTCTTATTGAGAATTGGGGACACATCTCACGACTTTATCTATTCCTTTGTTGGACATTGATATTTTCTGCATTTAGGTGAATGGGAAAAGTCAATTAGCAGCAATTAAATCAGCTTTACTGCATGGAACACCCACTCATAATAGGTTTTCTCTTGAAGGGTAGTGGTTGTAATACAAGGGTAAACTTGTAGTGCATTTGGAGAACATTCCACGATTTTGAAACCATATAGACAATTGGCTGCTGAATTCTATTTGGAGGGAATGAGGCATGATGTTGTGAAATATGTGGCTGAATATGATACGTGTTAGAGGAATAAATATGTTGTCATGCCTCCTAATGGGTTGTTGCAATCTTTTGTCCTTCCATCCCAGGTTTGGGAAGAAATATCTCTGGGATTCATCGAAGGTTGCCACCTTCTGAGGGTAATACAATTAGCCTTGTGGTGGTTAATCGCCTTTCCATGTATTCTCACTTTTTATTGCTACAGTTGCTTTAGCGTTTCTGAGAGAGGTAGCACTGTTGCAATGTGTTCTGATTTCTATTGTTTTAAATCGGGATATGGTATTTTTGAGCTGATTTTGGGAGGAATTCTTCAAACTCCAAGGCACAGTGATAAAGAGGAATTCCACCTATCATCCCCAGACAGATGGTCAAACGGAGGTAGTTAACCGCTGACTAGAGACTTACAATGTTTCGTGTTAGATTTACCCCGGAAGTGGGTGCTTTTGCTTTCTTGGGCAGAATATTGGTACAACACCCCTTTCCATACAACAATTTAGGCTACCCCATTCTGTGCTTTGTACATAATGTGACCATCCTCCCCTACTATGCAATGCTTGACAAGTGTCACAGTTTGGTGAGGTGGAGAACATTTTCAAGGATAGAGATAAAGTACAGGACGAGTTGAAATGCCTCTTAACCAATACACAGTAGCAAATGAAGAATAATGCAAATGCTCGTCATCGAGAAGTGCACTTTGAGGTCGGTGGTTAGGTATTTTTTAGGCTGTGGTCTTATCGTCAGTGATCATTGGCCCTACAGAGGAATGAGAAATTATCTCGACGCAAGTATGACCCCTTTGAAATTTCAGAAAGAGTTTGTGTGGTTCCATATCATCCAGCTCTTACACCAACATCATCCATTCATCCAATCTTGAATGTTTCACAATTGACGAAGGGCATCGGGGATACCAGTTCATCACCTACCCTACCTGCTTCTTTGAGCTCTGATATACAGCTGCTTTTGGCACCGGAGGAATAATGTGGAGTGTGTGCCAATCATCAAGGCCGCAAAGAGGTTTTGCTTAAGTGGAAGCGCTTGCTGGACTATGACACATCTTGGGAATCTTTTTGATAATATGTGCAAGCAATTTGCATCCTTTCACCTTGAGGACAAGGTGCCTGTCCAGGAGGGGATTGATGATAGAAATGTGGGAGGCTGTATGTCTTATCGGCGTTGGAATAATCATAGGAATTAGTTTTATTAGTCAGGGAAAATAGTAATTTTCTGTTGTTATTTCTGTTTGGAATTAGTTTGGGGCAAAATAGTGATTTTATGTTATTATTTTTATTGAGTTTTATTAGGGTTTTGGGGTGGCTAGAGGATGGGATTATTTTTTTGGAACGTGATTGGAATTGAGAAAGAGGTTCCCCTCTTGAACTAAAACTTGTTATTGCTGAGCTCTTACATCTTTTCTATTTTCTTACAAATAAAAGCTTTGGGATTTCTATCACTAACTTGAATACACTAAGCTCCCACTTGATTGATCATCAACTTACGTTCACAAAATAGGGCATAGGACAAAGAATCACACCCCATCAAACTTCTATCGATAAATCCCAAATATATAGGATCGGAATTCGGGTAGGTTTCAGGTTTCACTTAAGTACCCCATTAATTCTTAGGCTAAATATAGTTATGTAGGCACAATTGAAGTAGTTAGCAATGTCCGAGTGGATAAGACCCCATCTTATCGACACATGACCGTGTGTATGACAAAGACTCTATATTGCATTATGTTTACTTTGTTATGTGGTCTGGATAGCCAACACTATACGCATAACCTAAGTAGCGAAGACTGGATTGCACTTTATCATCTGATGAAATATTTAAAAGGCACCATTAAATAACTTTTGCATTTTAGCAAATTTCTGACAGTGTTGGAAGGATACACTGATGCCAACTAATTGTTTGATAACAATGAAGTGAGCTCTACTAGTGGCTATGTTTTTACTTTAGGTGGAAGATTGATTTGTTTGAAGTCGGGGGTTGTGACTTCATGTTATAAATGGGAGATTAATGCAACTTCAGTTGGGTATGTAATTCATTCGCTCATTAGCGGTTCTAGAATTCAATATGAGTAGCCCTAACTGGTGGCGCTACGACCATGACTCCTTCCATAGCCCTATTGTATCATGAGTTCAAGGGTCTAATTTAAAGGCCCATCAGCGCAGCCAACCAGACCACGTGTGTCCTGACACTCCTCTCAAAGTCCACCGGTGCACCCCACACCTGCCACTGCTAGAACACAATCAATTTGGAAATCACACGCAGGTTGAAGGGGACATTGTATTTACAGTAAGAGGTCATCAATACCATAGTGTACAAAGCTTCCCATAATGTCAACCAAACTAAATTAAAAATTGATTACATTAAAAAAATAGAAATTATGTGAATTTGAACCAAATATCACATTACATCACAACCTCCCCAAGGGCACTTAGCTAGACATAGTTAGGATTTGGGAAAAACCCCAATCTGAAATAATACAAAGCATTGTAGCTAAAAATACACACAATAAATAGGAATATGAGACAAAAGTGGGAGAAAAAGCTTTCCTTCAACTTCTAATATTCTCCCTCTAGGGCGCGGAGACACAATGTCCAAAATGCATTTATAATGCCTATTTATAGGGGATTCGAGGAGAGTCCCTTATTTTTTATGCTTTATACGACTCAATGCCGTACCGCGTTGGCAAGGTTCTGTGGCGCCGGGTCTTGGGGCTGGTCATGGAGCCATGTGATGCTGTGGCGCAACACTTTATCTTCTCGGTTGCCGCCTGCACTCATACGCTAGATGTGGTGTTGAGGCGCTCAACTGCGAAGATGGACGTCCCTGCGCTGGTATCAGGCGCTCGACACTTGGTCACATACCTGGTTGTGTTGACCCAGCGGCTTTGATGCTGGCACCATCTGGCGTTAGCCACTTTGCTTCTCCAGTGATAATTCAGCCGTCGTGGCTTCAACTCTGGCGTCATATGGCGTCACGCACAGTACTGTTCTTCCATCTTGGCACCATGCCTGCCCTCTTGGCGCCAAGTGACACCTCCATCTGTTTTGCTCTAAAGTGGTGTTTTGGCCCAGAATTGCGTAGTTGCGCACCTTGTTCTTCCACTTGGTATTTCCTTGATTTTGGGACCTGAAGCTATAAACAAACACCAAAATGAATTAAAAATATTCTCAACTCTTTATGAAATTTGGCCTAATAATGCAGCAACATTTACACAAACCAAAAACCCCCAAACTTAAATCTTTACTTGTTAGCAATCTTACTGATAAAAAAAGTGACCAGTATTCGTGCAATTCAAATGTGGAATAGAAAATTAAAATTCCAACTGATGGTTCATTCATTCACTAGTGTTCTTAAGAGCATTCACTTACCTAAAGAAAATTTTCGATTTGCTCCACAACTTAATTACTTCTATAGTTTCTCTCTTGTCATGCTCTTTCCATCAGACCACTTTCCATGTACTTAACAATCCACTACTAAGATTCCATCAGCTAATTTCAAAATTCACTCTCCAGTGATTGTAGAGAGATCATCCTAAGATCCTAAGGACTTCCTCGCATGTAATGGGGCTAGGGATCAGGGTAAGTCAAAAAGGTTAAACATCAAAGTTTTAATCATTCAACATGAAAGACAACCAGATTGAATTAGTTGAAGCTCCCCTACCGATTCAAAGTTACTCCTCAAAACTGACCAATTGCTAGCCAATTTTTCACATCACCCTTTTATTCGAGAATTTAATGGCTTTGTGGCATTGGATCAGTCATCTTTTCGAAGCTTGACTGATTCTACATACAGAAGTTTCTTTGCAAGTTGTTTTATTTTCTTTTATTTTTATTTTTTTATTTTTTTTAATGGTTCCCATCTTCAAATTGCTTTCACTCATTTCTCCTTAAGTTTCTCAACTCCAATATGATTCAGTTATGCAATTTGAATGATGGGTCATGCAAGAAAGCAAGTTTAATCAAAACTAAGCTAACGAGGTGGTCTGAAAATCGGTTAGAAAAATATTTCAGTTTACTAAGGCTCAAAATTTTTGTGACTAGGGACTATATGTGGGTTAACTTCTAAGGCCCAAATGGTCCAAACATGGCCTAATTCACTTCTTTATCTATTTCGCCTTGAGTTTCTTTCAAAAGTACTTCTAGTTTTCAAAGAATGAAGACTAAGTGCATCCCACCATACAATCCTTAAGCCTAGCACCAATGATATAGTTATATTAGCAAGTTAGTGTGTGTCTTGTTAAAAAGATTTAAAGGCTTGTTAGAATCTTCCATCCAACCATAAAACTAATGACCATCAAGTTGAATAATTAATTTTGGCAATGTAAAAGAGAGTTGCTCTATGAAAAATTGTTCACTTCACATTGAAATAAACTCGATCATGCAAGATAGAATACAGTCACTTAAGGCTAACATGCTGTTCTCTACACCCAAAATTAAATGAAGCATTGTCTTCAATGTTTGAATTGAGTTATTTAATTGAGAAGGGTAAGATAACTCCTTGGTTGTGCTTGCATTTGATTCTGCCTTGAGTTCCATGGGGCTCTCGTTGTGATATTTGCAAAGCAAAACTGAAAGGTTAATCAAACATTTATTCAAAATAGGACGGTCAACAGGAAGCTAATTAACTAGTTATTAACAAGTTTCTCAACTAGAGAGACAGGTATAATATCTCCTATTGTGCATTCATATTTTCTCAAAATAAAACATTTCTTAACTCATGGGCTACCTCCCAAGCAGGACCAAAGTTAAAAGTGTATGGTAAGACTTTTCCAACCTTCTGTTCTCTATCCTGGATCCAAAATTGAGTTGGAAGGGATGTTATAACTGACTACTTGTCTCTTTTTTCTCAGACTTTTCGTATTGACATTTTTTACTGGATTGAGCAGGTGCTTGGGAGGTGAAGGCTCTTTCTTCTTCAACATCATTTTCTAATGTCATGCAATAACTCTTCCACCGTTAGTTTCAGATCATTTAAGTCCTTCTCCCTCAGCTTACCACGCTCAATTTAGAATGAGTCTGAACATCTTCCAACCTGTTCTTGAGTAGCTTTATACCACTTATCCATATTCGACCACCTCCTTTCCTCATAGGGTGAATTGCCCTTTACAACACATGGATCTAAACCTTTAACTGTAAGTCTACTCTTGAGAACCTCCCTTTCCAAATCCAGTGGGTGCTTCACCCTTTTACTTCTATGTGTGCTCCTCTTCATGGCCTGAGGCATAAAGAAGGTGACTTCTTCTCCATTAGCGGACCTCATGGTTATGTTTCCTTCCTTTACATCAATAATTGTTCAAGCAGTAGGAAGGAAAGGTCTTCGAAGAATGAGACGCATTTGTGTCACCTCTTCAACATGGATCACCAGAAATTCTGCAGGAAAAAAAAGTCTGCTCACTTTGACTATCGTGTTCACCAAAATTCCCCTTGGGTAGCTGATTGATCCGTCAGCTAATATGATCTTTATCTTTGTGTGAAGTGGTTCGCTGAGACCCAATTCATTGAATATATTAAATGTCATAACGTTGACACAAGCCCCTATATCACACAAGGCATCATCTGTTGTAATGGTTCCTATGGTATAAGGGATTTCAACGCTTCCTTGATCTTTCACCTTTGCAGAGCACTTCCCTCTCCAATTGCTGCTTCTTTCTTCTTTATACATCTTCTATTCAGTATCATTAGGCTCATGCTCTTCAAAGTCTTCAAATACAGCATGGCAAACTCTATCTTTCACTAATTCACAAACGGGAATTTCGACATGAAGTTTTTCTGAAAAACTTCCGGTGGCTTAAAACGTTTAGATTCCTCTATCTCTTTATGCTCTTCTTTAAACTCAGGTGGCGCCCAAACTTTCTTCTCCCCAGCTCCTCCTCACTTGACAAATTTAAATATTCTTGGCTCTTTCTAATTCAAATATTTTCTGGATCTTTTCTTCAATTCTCCAGAGTGGTGTTGTTTGGGGTTTCTCTTCCAAATATTCCTCCTTAATCTCCTCTTCATACAATTCATTCTCTTTGATATCAACCCACTCAAAGGGAGATGCCCGATAAGGGTGTGCTCTATTAAACATTTGGTTAGGGGTACAGGGCTTTCCTCTTGGTATATGGATTCATACTCATCATCTTCTTGTAGAGTGAACTCTCGATTCACTTCTTCCATCTCCATTAGTTGTACAGTTTCCCTTTACAGCACTGTATTATAGTGCTTTACTTCTTCCTTTTCTTCTTTCTTTGGGTTCTCATCAGTTTCACCTGGGAGAGACCCTTTAATTCTTTTTTCATGTCTTTTTCCAGCTGTCTCATTTGAATTGCGATGTTTGTCATCATGGCTTTGAACCATCTTTAGCTGCAACTAATAGGTCAGGTAAGATTTCTCAGCCTGAGGCTGATTCTGAAATCTCCCCTGTTGTCCAATATTTTGATTATTCCCCTGAGTTAGTTCTGATGCACCCCCTTGATCATTCCTCCATCCGAAGTTCGGATGGTTCCTCCAGCCAGGATTATACGTGTTGGAGTATGGATTATTCCTGTTTTGAACAAATTGCACTCTCTCCACTGTGGATATGCAAACTTCTACTCCATTTCCAGCATGACTGCATAATTCACAGCATACAAATGGACTCTGAGAAGGCTTAACGTCTGTTTAGTGGAAATTGGGCTTAACTTCGGGTTGGTGGAAATTATGCAGCATTTTTAGGCCAAGTTCTGATATAATTGTGTTGCAATTTCACTAAAATTTGGTGTGGATTTGGTAGGGAAAGGCCTCATATTCACCAAACACCTACTGGAAAGAGAAAGAGACAATTCACACGTTTTCGGCTTAAAAATACCCCATTTTGGAGCAATAGAGAGAGCGGCACCACATGGTGTCAGATGGATTTGTCACTGTTACGTTACGTAGAAGAGGAGCAAAGAACGTGATGCCTCTTGGCACCACATTCGAAGCTACGTGTCACGCCGCTAGAGTATGCGAAGCACAATCTTGCTCCTTAGTGGCGTGCGGCCTAGCCTCCAAGCCCGTCTGGATGCTAGTCAGCCTCTTGGAAGAAGTTTAGCACAAGAACACTCTTGTTCTTGGTGCTAGAACTCTCTCAAAACTCAAGCACAAGGGAGACTCCGAATTTGGGAGGAAAGAACTCTTCTATTGAATGAATGAATGAGTTACAAGCCTTTGTACATGGCTATTTATAGATTACAAAACCTCCCATGGTTGGTGACACCTATCAAGCACTTCTCTAAGTGCTTGCCAACCAATGCCAACTAATGCCAACTCATAGATTCCCACTAACTCTATGAGTTGTTGCCAACTAGCAAGCACTCCCTCCTTGTGCTTGCCAACTCATAGCCAACTCATGCATGCCACCTCATTTGTCTAGTCATGAGCCACCTCATGTGCCACGTCATACCCGTGCCATGTCATCCGCCTCGTCATCGGTTGTTAGTTGGTCTTGTGCCTCTTTGTCGGTTGGTTGGCCATGCGCATAAGTGGGCGCGTATGCCCTTGTTGCATGTCCGTGTTCCATGCATATCGCACATTTTGGTATAGGGAAGTCGCGCCCCGTTTCACTACGGCACCCATTGACCGAGCTCTGCGAGCAGTGGAAAAATGACTAATTGTCCAATGCCTCAGCGATAAACTCAGCTGCTGGAGCGCTGGATGCAGCAGAAAATTTATGGGCACAACGCCTCGGAGTCAGGTTCCAACAGCTCAGTTCTGGTCCTCGCCCATACAGAACCACACCGACAGAAGCCAATGCACAAATCTGCTGTGACAGAAGCTAGTGCAGGAGTGCTGCCGATGTGGAAAACAACGAAATGCGATGCCGTATAATCGCTAAGCACCACACTCGGCGCCAGTACCTAGCGTCATCGGAGTAGTTCCATGCTGCGTGGCACCACGTCACATAGAGCACTTTAAAAAAGGGAAATCTTCCAGACTCCCCTAAAAATATGAGCGATAAACACACTTCGGAGATTTGGCCTCCATGCTGCTGAGGCGGTGTTAGCATTAAGAGTGAAGCAGAGCTATGCTGGGCATTGAAGGAGGAAGAGGGAGGAGCTGAAGGGCAAAAGGGAAGTCTTTTGCCTCAATTTATCTTCGTTATTCCTATATGCCATGTATTTAATGTCAATTGATAGGGATTCTTCCCAATACCAGATTATGTGTAGCTAAACTTCATTTGGGGGTCAATGATGTAATCTAATTTCGGGTTAGGATTCATGTAATCTCGACTTTTTAGTTTATTTTTTTCAATGTATCTTCAATTTAGTGTGAGTGGTGGTTGGGGAGCATTAACATATGAGATTGACAACCTCCACAAGTTCATCTTATCATTTCGTTGAGACAGAAAGGTAATACGAAAGAATATTGCCACTTCGCGTGTGTTCCCCAAATCACGGCAAGACCAGCAAAGGCAGTTCAGGGGTATGCCGGTGGAATTCGAAAGAAGCTTCCCGACACACGTGGTAACTTTAGGCTGAGCATCTTTCATCGACCCTTTATTTAGGCCTGTGATCTCGAAAGCCAATCAGGCTAAGGAGGGTGATCATGGTCGTAGTGCCTCAAAAAAGGGTTAGGCGTAGGGATGAGTTGTGAATTGCGAACTTAGCTAAATTACTTGAATCCTACCCTTGATCGCATGAAATCGTTCCCCCCTACTCCTAGTCGACTTAGCCTCCAGTGTGGGCGTGTATCACTTAGGAACTACTGTAATTGGATAGTTAGTATTCTTTTGTAGTTTTGACATCAGGATATTGTGACAATTCTCTTTAATTTCAGTAGTTAGATATTGCTGTAGAGAATTCATGATCGATCTGGACTGTGTAGTGTAATTTGATTAGTTTGTAACAAGGTTTTTTTTTGAAAAAACATGTATGCTGGAATTTGATTGATTCTTGTGTAATGGAATTGGTTGATTTCATGTATGAGAATAATGAGGATAAAGTTTCTGTCCATAAGTGTCCATCTTCTAGCAACTACCAACAATGGGGTCCCTCAAGACCTAGGGAGTTTGCCTCAACCAGTCCTTATTGCTGTCCCTCTGTACAAGCTACTTCATCATTTGGAGAACAACTTGACAGTCAACCAATTGGTCATACTTCTTGGAAGTATAATTCAATGTACAGGTCTATGCCTAATCAACATATCCCACCTTCCACTTCCAACTTTTACCACCCACACCATTCACCTCGAGAGCATGTTGTGGAAAGTGGTTTTTGTTGGGAAGAACCCAATTGGTCATACCCACCTGGTATAATTCTAAAACCACTACCTCCTTTCCATGTGGCAACCCTTGAGTCCTCATTTGTAGAGGCTCTCACATCTTTACTTCAAAAGAGAGAAGAGTCTCTCAAAAACCTAGTCTGAATTGTAAATGATGTCTAAAGTCCTTGACAGCATTTGTGGTCAACCTATAGAAAGCCCAGAGAGAAAAATATTGATGAAGGGCCTTCTGAGCCCAAGGATGCCCCTAGGAATGAGATCCACTTATAGGAGTAAGTGGAACCACCATTTGAAGTCCCAAGATTGAGGGAGTATAATAATATGATTTTTGGTGAAGTTGAAGAAATTTAACTATATGACCCAATTTATGATGCTGCTCCCCAATCACATATGAAGAAACCCCTTAGTCATTCTACACATAGTGGCTATATAGAAGTTGACAAACACTTGAATTTTGAGTAGGGAATGCAACAAGATGACAGCCTTGAAGATGGTGAACTGGAAAAGGATACAAATTTTAGGGATGCGATAGAGTACACTGACGATCCAAAGAACTATCCCTTTAAATATGAGTGGAAATGGAAGGCAATTCAATTTGAAGAGCCAATTTCATAGAAAGGGAGGTGTTTAAATCTAGAATATCTAGATGAATTAATTCTCCCAATTTATTAACCAACCTTAAGCACTTAGGGCTTAATGACCTACAACCCTAAAACATGTATTAATAAAATCCGAAAATAAAAAATTACAATGATGACATTCATGGCTTGAGGAGCAAGTAAACTAAATAAAAAACAAATAATAACTTAGCGAATTTAATAAAATTACTAAACTTCCCCTAACTCTTAACACTCCCCCTCAAGCAGGAGCGTAGATATCATGAAGGCCCAACTTGAAGAGAAGATACTCAAATTCGTTTCTTCGAAGAGCTTCAGTGAGCAGATCAGCCAGTTGGCCATCATAGTTAACATATAGAGCAACTACCGTGCCTTGTAGGAACACATCTCAAATAAAGTGACAATCCACCTTTATATGCTTCGACCTCTCAAAAAACATATTCATAGCATGCTTTCGCAGCAATAGATCAATTGACCCCCCCTTACTTCGGGCAAGTTCAATGCCAAAGAAGTACCGAAAGAGACCAAAACCTTTCATTTTTGCCCTCAAATACTTTTGATCGAGGAAGTCCACAACAAATAATATTCACCATTCAATTTCGATGGAACAAACTGAATGGTCTCCTTATCGTATGGTAACACCGGCAGAGGCGCTATAGGCAACAATCCCACCAGTAGACATGATAGCAAACCACAAAAGAATAACTCACAAGTCCAAAATAGATCTCCAGTCAGCACTAAACAACTTTCTACAAATAGAATCCAACAACCAAAAACATTTCTTGATCACCAAATCAAAGTACAGTAGACCAAAAATCTCAATTTGAGAACTATTGTCGATGATCTCAACATATTTACACCCAAAAGCCTTAATTTATGCACAAATCACACATAATATGCCTCAAAAAATACCAACTAACCAATCACAACACAATTTTCTTCAAGCTTGGTAATGTCAACATTAGCAATGATGATGGCAGCACGGAATCCTGAGGCTGCACTAAGTGTCCTGAAAAAGTTCAGAACTACCTGGATTTTTTTGGAATCGTAATTTCTTTAGGCTCAGGTAATATGTAGAGAGAATGCACGGAACCCGAGGTAAACTGCGTGACAGAAGCTAACACTTCAGCGGTAGTAGTTGCAGAAAGTGGGTTTTAAGAACCCACAAACAGTAGAAAGAGGGTTTTACGTACCTAACAATAGCAGTATCAAAAGTTTATTTTTCGAACCCAACAATAGCAACATAACTCCTTTTCGGAGCAGCACTGAGCATGTAGAATACTAAAACATCAATACTAGCATTGACCCTTGTTGCGGATCCAAATTTTTCTCCATAGTTTGAAATTCAGACCCAAAATGTTGTCAACATCAGCCCTAAGTATGATGATGTGAGCCCAAAAAAGCAATTCAGAAAGAACACCCTTTTGCCCTGGAGAAGCCGTTGACACCTAGGAAACACCTTTCCATAGCCTTTGGTGCGGTAAAACAGTCTTGCACAATTACTGAGATGGTCAAAATTGAGTCTTTTCACGCATCAATGCAACAATGACGCCAGCAGTACGGGTCCAACGACTCAGCAGCAACATAAAACTATTTTTAAGGGTAGTAGGTTGTGCATCTTGAACTTAAACATGATTCTAAACTATTAACCATCCAACAATGGCAGGAAAAAGAGAAATGTTGAATCTTTAGCTTCCCACCACACAATAGATAACGTCATCAACAGCAACACCAGAAGCAGCACGAGCTAGATCTCTGAAACACCAAAAAACCCTTTCTAATTTGGAAAAACCTTTGGCACAGTTCCCAAGGTAGTGTAAATACACGAGTTTTACTTACCTGGAAGAGCTACAAGTGACTAGAAGTATCAGATTTTCGCGGCTCAAAGACAGGTTTTTGGTTTGGCATGAATCAGTATGCAGTGTAAAAATTACTTTCTTTACTAGAAACAGTAGTAGCAGTCACAAATACAAGTTCCTACGAAGACAGTGGTAGCAAAGGAACTCCCTTTAGGAATAAAACCATACACACAACATTTCATTCAGCAGTAGATGCCATTTTCAAGGCATAATGGCAGAAGAATACTGGAAAGAGACGAACTTTAAGGATCGCCAAGAATCTAAGACCTTTCCTGAACTTCTAACTTGTACAATGATCTTCAAGGAAGAAGATCACACGATCTTTGGAAATGACAAGTCGTCACATACAAACCCGCTCTGATACCATGTTAGATTTAGTAAAGGAAAATTGAAGATGAGAGAAAAGTGAAGAGATAGGAAGATGGGGGAAGAGAGAAGGAGAGAGATCATATGGTCTTAATAACCTAAAACCCTAAAACATGTATTAAAATAATCCATAAATACAAAATTACACTCATGCCATTCATGAATTGAGGAGCAAGTAAACTAAACACTAAAAAAATATAACTAACTGAAGTTTAATAGAATTACTAAACTACCCCTAACTCTTAACAGAAGCCCTGTTAACTAAGGTTGGGAAAGAAGAGGAACATCTTGCTTATTTCCCCAAGGTCACACTTGAAAAGCAAGGTGTGACCACTTATCACCCTCATGAAGGAGGGGAGACATCTTTGGAGTATTGTAAAGGTAGAAATGTGTCAATGCAAAAGTGGCTTCATTTTCTTTTTGATCCAGGAGGATTGAGATATCTCTTTCGTCTTCTCTTGCTTTAAATAAAAAGATCTCATGATCTCTAGCTTGTAGGACATGTTTGTAAATATGGTGGTGTATTTAGTTTAATTTTTAAAGCTGTTTTGTGTACTTTAATGCTCATCTTGTTAACGCACCACATGTGTCCCAAGAAAATTTCCAGAATTTCGATGGTGAATGTTGAGTGTGAATTGAGCAATTGCATGTTTTCACCATGTATTTTATATGCCAAGTTTGATGAGTTTGAATGCTCAAATGGTGAGCGATGAGATTGTTTGATTATGTTTTAGTTTAGATACCTCATTTTTGAGATAGAATAAAGTTAGATAGATAGGATAAAGCTTAAGGTCAAGAGTCACTTCTCATTAGAATCTGCATCTCCAAAAAGAGAGACTCTAATGAGATGGAGATTCGGTGGCATCTCTCTTTTTGGATGCCACGGAATGAATTCTGGTGACACACGGCGTCACTAGCCCACTTACCCAAACTTTATTAATTTGGGCAAGCTGACGCCACAAAGTGCTAGAAACAGAGCTAGGGCTTCAAGGGCAAGAGAGGGGAAGCAGACAAGGAGATTTTCGAATCTTCTATCCATTTCATGGTGAAATATTGCTGATTTCACACTCATCCTCTCGGATTTCTATTCTGGAATCCCCCTGAGTATCCCGTGTCCAGATTTCAGCCGCTTGGTGTAGATTTAGAGGTTTGTGCTTTACAGCAGGTATATATCATTGGAGGCACAGAAGAAGGTCGAAAATATTGAGAAGCGACCATTAATTTTGGAGAAGGGATTTGATCCAGGAGGAGATGAGGAATTTACCCTGTCCATTATTGCCAGAGGCTGGGAGAAATTCTGCATGCAACCTGATTGTGCAGTCATGGGGATG
Source organism: Aristolochia contorta (assembly GCA_022405105.1). Taxonomy (NCBI): domain Eukaryota; kingdom Viridiplantae; phylum Streptophyta; class Magnoliopsida; order Piperales; family Aristolochiaceae; genus Aristolochia; species Aristolochia contorta. The sequence continues at coordinate 22,593,424 of CM039666.1, forward strand.
TTTCGTAAATTGTACGTGAACATGGTAGGAGCACGGCTCGAGATAGTCAATGGAGCACTGCACACGTCGTGTCTAGTGCATCACACTTGGGTGCCATTCAGTAGTGTGGTGATCAATGAATACTATGGTACCCAAGGTATCAATTGTCAGATGAGCAGAATCATTAGAGACACTTCAGTGGAGCAGCTGTTGGAGACGCTGTGTGACCACAAGGCAGAGTGGATCAGAGCAGCAGATGGGGCATATTTACACTTCCCAAGATCAGGGCTCTCTAAGAGACAAGGTATGGGTATATTTCATCAGCACGCGTCTGTTGCCATCAAAGAACACTTCAGAGCTGACTCTCAAGTGAGCTTACTTACTGTTTGCCATTGTCACTGGAGCCGATATTGACATTGGCGTTGTCATATATCGAGAGATCACAAACTGCGCAAAGTCGGTGCGAGTGGGGTTACACTTTCCATTGTTAATTACAACACTGTGAAGAAGAGCACAAGTGCCGTACCCTATTGGAGTGCCAATCACAGATGAGCAAAAGACATATGGTCGGTGTCTCATTGGTCATGTGCGTCATCAGGATGCACTGAGACGACCACAGCAGTAGCCACAGCAACCACATCAGCAACCACAGTAGAGAGGTCAGCGACTACCACAGCTATCGCAGACCCAGCAGATTGAGAGGCTACAGCACCGAGTTTGCAACCTTAGACTACTGCATTAGTAGCTGAGGTGCACGAATGGGACCCTCCACACATAAAGCCAGACACAAATGAAGAGTAGGAACAGGACGATGAGACGGAGCTTAGTGATTGTGACCTATAGAAAGTGTATTACCTTTTGATTGAATGTACAACCTAGGTAATTATGTGCCTAAGATGCTTTTGTGCTGCCAATGACTCTCTATATTTTGTCGTATGTATGAGATCATTACTCTACTTGGTGGATGTCTTCACCAAGTCTTTTGCTCGTACCATGGATGAAATGCTTGTTCTACCAGCACACTGAATCTGATATGCTTATCTTCAAATACATTTTGAATTCTTAATTTAATGTTCTAACTGTATGTTCTTTTCAATAAATTGAAGTTGCTGAAATGTTGGCTTTCCATGTTGCAAGCATCATTCAGAACAACCCATCTGAGCATAAGAGAAGAGTCGTCAGCAAGCACACCCAGGAAGTCCTTCACCACTCTCTATTTTAAATTTTTAAATTTTAACATAGAGGACAATATTTCATTTAAGTTTGGGGATAGGGAATTTCATGCCTTAAGCTACAGGTGACTCTATTCTATCTTGAATGATCAATTATATGTCAATGTGAAATGATGAAATAGCTTGTAACGCTTTATCTTACATTACTAAAATTGAAGAATACTCTTTGATGAGGTAGTCTAGCGAGGCTTAGAAATTTTTTTCTTATCAACCCATGCACTGATCGTAACTTTAACTATCTCATTGATGCTGGGTTTATGGCTTGATTGGTTGTAATGCACTTATATTTTACTCTAAGAATACTAAAACTAGTTTCAAAAGAAACTCAAGGCGAAATAGAATAGATAATTGATTCCAAGGAATTGACATAGGCGATCTTTTGACCGTTTGGGCCTCTCTTAAACTATCCCATGTTTTCCCTAGTTCCCTTAAAACTTTGAGCCTATGCTTAACCAAATTTTTTCAAGAAAACCAACATTCAACTCACCCAACTGGTGTATTTGTATTTTCAATTTTCTTCTTATATTAAACCCCATTCAAACTACTCAACTAAAACAGATTGGGATTGAGAGTCTAAAATATCTACAAGTAACAGCAAATGGTAGTGAATCTAAAAAAAACAATGTATAGCATGCTGAATGGTTTAAACCTTGATGGTTAACCTTTTTAACTACCCATGTCCCTAGCCCCATTACAACCTAATGAGTCCTCAAGATCTGAGGATCACTTCTCTACAATTAGTGGAGAGCGACTTTGAAATTAACATATGGTATTTTAGTAGTAAAATTCAAAGTGCATTTAATGTGGATGGAAAGAGCACCTAATGAGAGACATTATAGTAATGATTAAGTAGTGGGGTAAGATATAAAATTTCTCTAGGGCAAGCAAACACTCTTAAAGTAGAGTATATGAGGAATGGACCATCAATCAGAATCTTAAATATTCCTTTTGTTAACAAGTGTTGAATGATCTAAGGATCACATTGTGATTAGCAAGATCAAATGTTTGACTATTTGTATTAAGGTCTTTGCTCGAGGTCGAGCAAATGTTTAAGTTTGGGGGTATTTGGTTTGTGGAAATTATGCTGCGTTTTTAGGCCAAGTTGTGATATAATTGTGTTGCAATTTCACTAAATTTTGGTATGGATTCTGTAGGGAAGTATCTCATATTCACCAAACACCAACTGGAAGGAGATAGGGGAAATTCAGATGCTTTCGGCCTAAAATCACCCCATTTTGGAGCAATACAGAGAGCAGTGCCACATGGCATCAGATGGGAAGTCGTGGTGCTACATAGAAGAGGAGTAGTGCACATGATGCCTCATGAACGATCACTGCAAGCAATGGAAAAATGAGTAAGTGTCCAATGACTCGGCGCTAAACTCAGTGCAGGAGAGCTGTACGCAGCCTATCTTTCTGGGAACATGGCCTCGGCGTCAGGATCCAACACCGAAGCACTGGTCCTCGCTCATCCACCACTGCGGCAACAAAAGGCAATGCTGGAACGATGGACATCGTATGCACAGTGCCACGATAACAGGAGCCAGCGTAGGACCATTGACAATGCGGAGAAAAATGTAATGCGATACTGTATAATCGTGAAGCCCCACGGTCAGCTTCAAGACCTAGCGCCATCGGAGGAGTTCCACGCCGTGTGGTGCCACGTCACTTAGGGCACTTTTAAAATGGGTAATCTTCCAGACTCCCTTTTAAATATACACGAGTGAAGCAGAGCTATGTTGGGCGTTGAAGGAGGAAGAAGGAGGAGCTCAATCGCAAAAGGGAAGTCTTTTGTCTCTGTTTTATCTTCATTATTCCTATCCATCATGTATTCAATTTCAATGGACAAGAATTTTTCCCGATTCCAGATTTTGTGTAGCTAAATTTCATTTGGGGGTTAACGATGTAATGTGATTCCAGGTTTCATGTAATCTCGACTATTGTAGTTTATTTAGTGCAATCTATCTTTAATTTAGTGTGAGTGGCTGTTGGGGAGCTTTAAGATTAGAGATTGATGACCTCTACATGTTCATCTTATGGTTTCATTGAGACTGAAAGGTAATACGAAAGGATTCCATCACTCTGCGTGTGATCCCCAAATCGCGGAGTTGTGAACTCGAAAGACAATCAGGCTAAGGAGGGGTCACGGTTGTAGCGCCTCGAAAGAGGGTAACACAAAGAGAATTCCAGACCCACTAACCTGCTATGAATTGACCACTTAGCTAAATTGCATGAATCCTACCCTTAATCAAATGAAATCATTACCCCCTACTCCTAATCTAGTTAGCCTCCAATGTGGCCGTTTATTAGTTAGGAACTACTGTAATTAGATTGCTAGTATTCTTTTTGTAGTTTTTACATTAGGATATTGTAACAATTATCTTTAATTTCGTTAGTTAGATATAGATGTAGAGAAATCATTGGCTAGTACGTAGCATGGTCCTCATGGGATCAATCTAGACTCGTCCAGTATATTACTTGGTACGACACGTGCACTTGGGCACGGGCATAATTTTATAAGTGTCGGTTTACCCAACCAACTTCCAAGGCTCCAATTTTCTTTTTCAAGGCCTCAAGCTGAGCTCTAATAGTAGTGTTGGTGTCTACCTCATAGACTCCAACTATCATCCTAGTACCTTGGCCTTGTTCTGGCAAGCTCCTTGGTCTCTCTGTGATCCATTGGTACATGTTGGCTGCCATGTTCTCTAACTGGTCGTACCTCTCATCAATACTTTTATTCATAAGTGCTCCTCCTACGATTGCATCGATAATTTTTCTTGAATAATTTTGTAGTCCATAATAGAAAGTGTCACATGTGACCATTTTGGGATTGAATGGTGAGGGCACTTTCTTAGTGATTCTTTATTCATTTGGGTGAAAAGATTGATATCTTTTCTGAGCTTTACCGTCTTGGGGGGAGGGAACTACTTAGCCAAAATTTATGTTCCAGATCAATGGAACCTGAAGGCATCGTGTTTAACCAGTGCTTTGCCTTGTTCTTCAGCAAAAATGGAAACAACATTTTGTTTGAATGTATCGCAAATTTCCAGAAAATTTGCAAGGTGTGCAATAGGATCATCATTTGGAAGTCCACTAATTTTGACCGAGGTTTGGATCTTTTGGATAATAGTCATCTTGATCTCAATATTGTTCTCCAAAATTGCCGGACTCCTTATTTTTAGAGTCGTACCTTTTGCTTGAGGTACTGAAAACTCTCTCAAACTTCTTGGCTGTTCTCAGCTATTTCTTCCTCTCTTCTGAATACCCTTTGTTGCCTTCAATTGGCCCTTGTGGTCCTCTCAATTTCTGGGTCACTGGGCAGCAGGGCTAGGCCTCTACCGTCTTGCCTACAACCGAAAAGAGTTACTATTCAGATCCACACAACTCCACAAATAAATAAAATTATACTAACTAACAAAAATAGCTAATAGTCACATGCAAGACTAGCTAATTAAGTTACTCTAAGCATGCAACTATCTTAGTCAAACAATTAACACTACTCTATGCTAGATTATTGAAATAGGCCTTGTGCTAATAGCAATTGAACAAATCCCCGGAAATGGCGCAAAAAACTTGGATGGGCGCAAACGACAATATAATAAATCGCCTGTACGCAAATGCACGTATCACACCAAGTAATACAATGGAAGAGTCATGGATCCCACAGGGACTTGTACTACATAATAGACATGTAAATTCTCTCCAACTATATCTAACTACTGAAATTGAGAAGAGTTGTCCTAGGTACCTAATTGTATTAACAACAAAAGGATACTAAAACTTACTAATTACGAAATTAGCCTCGAATGATATACCCTCACATGATAGAGACTCGAAGTATTGAAGTCAGGGGGTGAGACATCATGTTATAACTGGGGAATTCATGCAACTTCAGTTGGGTGTGTAATTCCTTCTCTCGTTAGTGGATCTGGAATTCAGTAGGCATAGCCCTCTCTCGAGGCGCTACGACCGTGCCTGCCTCCGTAGACCTATTGTCTCTCGTGGTCAAGGGTCTAAATAAAAGGCCCATAAGAGTATCCAATCCGACCACATATGTCAAGACGCTTCTCTTGACGTCCACCGGTGCACCCTTCACCCGCCACTGATAGAAAACATTCGATTTGGGGATCACATAGAGGTTGAAGGGTGTCTATCCCAATATACCCTCTAGGCGCGATGCCCAAAGAGACTCGATGCCTTGGAGCATTGAGTGGGTTCCCTGGCCCCAGGTCTTGGCGCCAGCCATGGCCCCATGCAATGCTGTGGCGCTACGCTTTTCTTCTCAGCTGGCACCAGTGTTCCTGCGCTGGATCTGGGTGCTGAGGCGCTCATGTGCGAAGATGGGCACTCCTGCACTGGGATTGGGCGCCGAGGCGCTCAACCGTGAAACTCACTTTTCCTCCAAGCATTCGTGCAATGAGTCGAGCGGCACGACTTTTCCTCACTCTCAGACCAAGTACGGTTGACGCCACAGCTTCGACGCTGGTGCTATGTGGCGTCAGCCACTCTGCTTCTCCTGTGATAATTCTGATGTCATGGCTTCAACTCTGGCATCGCGTACGGTGTTGTGTTTCCATCTTGGTGCCATGGCTTCCCTCTTGGAGCCATGTGGCGCGGGCTTCTGTATTGCTTTGAAAAGGGGTTTTTTTTCCCAGAATTGCGTAGTTGAGCGTCTTGTTCTTCCACTAGGTGTTTTCATCATTTTGGGACTTGAAACTTCAAATAAACACGAAAAGTAAGTAAAAATGGTATCAACTCATTATGAAATGTAGCCTGAGAATGCAGAATAATTTACACTAACCAATTATTTTCCATCCATAGGGAGTGATACTGAGCCCGTGTCACTTATATAATTAACTATAACCCTTTCTTTGGGTGGTTTGATGTAGACTGACTTGATGGTTTTATGGCGTGATACAAAGCATTTGGCTCTTATATGAGAAACTTTTGACCTTTCATTGGGTAATCCTACTGAGATGGACATTTACGTTTCATTATTTAAGTGAGGATGAGCATGGAGTTGCTCATAATGGGTCCGTAGCCCTATAAGTGGAAGTGCTAAAGAAATGCATTAGATGGTTCCATCTACATGAGTGTGGGGATGGGGCTGCGTATGATGGAAGACTTGCCTTTGTCTTGCCAAGGCACTCATGAGAATCTCGAGGTATGGGCAATACCTTATAATAGCACATCACTCAAACACAGAGTTCAGTCAATATTAAGGGTTTGATGTGTGTTTGAAGGGTCTCAAATAAGGTTTACTATGTTCAAGAGTAGTAAAATTTGTGGAACTGTTTATGTCCTTATTTTACTATGTAACAATTAAATTGAAAAACATTGACACTTAAGTATTCAACTCCTTCTGTGCGGCAATACCATCATCTAACGATGAATCAGAGTGTTGTGTATTAGAAGACTCTGAATCAGACATGAAAGCTGCAAAACGAAAAAATATAACCATTGAGAAAATAATAATGATGATGGTAGATTAAAAAAATATTTATTACAAATTACAAAAAATATCTAGCTCATAAACTTAACTTCTATGCACAACAAATGGCTATATTTATTTTTGAGTAACTGATCACAAAATTCGACTGTAAAAAATAAAAAGACACGAGCTTTCATCGAAGTCTTACTATCCTTCCAAGCTAACCAAGCTCTACGCTCTTCTTGATTCATTGCAATAAATGCAACTTTATTCTCATGAAGCTTCAAAACTTCCGTTTCTATAAACTTCAATATAGGATCTAAATCAGGGATTCCATTGACAGTCGTTAACCATTGAAGACAATTCTTTGTTCATTCATAGATTTCAACTCAGAAACAATCTCAAGAAGAGAGTTAGCAACATCTTCATTGTTTTTTTTTTTTTGCTTGTGGCTTTGCTCTCCGCTTGAATCTAAATAAGCATTTGTGGACCTTTGATTATTTCCATAACACCTTATTGTAGTTGAACTCTCATTGAAATTTAAAACTTCATCACAAGATTCATTGTTATTAACTTCATCGTTAACTCCTTCGAGATCCACATTATCTAGTTCCTTTGGGTTATCCGCTACCGAATTTCCCACAACAATCTGAAGTTTGCTCAATGAAGTCACAACCTTGTTCCCTATTTTTTGCGGCATCAGGGTGATTCTACAATAATAAAATAATTTTTTAATATCAATATCTCATACATTATTTAATATTGATGGGTGGAAATTGTACATATACCTTGATGTAACCGTACCAAACTTCATCATCTGCGGTTACTCGTTTTGTATCGGCCTTCCATCCAAATACACTACCGCAACTCAACATACTGGCTGTGGTTGAGTAAGTCTTTTTCCATGTCTTCCACCTAGCTTTGTAATGCTCAAAGTTTTTGTTACCAAATTTCATTGAATTTAGGTAGTACTTCACCTTCAATTAATGCTTTTGAAAATGTTCCATGTGTAACCCCTTTCAACTCACTCTACTAATAAGTTAAGCATCACTACGTTTTCTCTTCCGGTCTATGCCTTGTAAGTCCCTCTCACTCGTGCTCCTTGGCTACTTCTAACATTTTTCTCTTTTTCTTGCTGAACAGCTGACATCTATAGATATAAAAATACTACATTTCATGAATTACTATCACATACTAACATGAAGCTATTAGAAGAAATAAGCATGAAACGTTCGATCGGATTTAACCAGTGAGTTGTCTTCACATGAAAAAAAAAAGAATATGTATCCAAAAGGTAAGGGCTCACCAACCAAATGATTCAGCTGCTTCATTCTCGTAAATTATCCTCAGCACATTTGGCTGATATAAATGAAAATATTTCTTAAGAAACCAATCGGGAGTTGTACGTATAATGGTTCAATCCGTTGTTTTTGTATTCACATAAGAAATTATTGACGTGAAAAAAGGTATATTATTAGGCAACATATAGCTATGTCAAGTGGATCTTCGTAAGAATGTCCCTTGTCAGAAACAAAAATGAATTACTGAAAAGAAATATGTAAAAGTTAGCCAAAAGATAGTCTTGAATATAATTACATGGTAATTAATCCCAGGATTATGGTAGCCATCATTGATAAGTTATTCACTATGTATACACATACTCCAAAGGATTCTTTTGCTTCAGCTAATGAAGCAGTCAGAACCACCGAGAGTCATCTGTGACTCTCCTATATACTTTCCTATCAGTGAAGTCAACTTGTAAGATCATTGGAAAAAGAAAGTAGGTTGCAGCAGAAAAAAAAAGTAAAGCAAACAAGTTCGTGTTAGATTTTTTTCTGCTTTTTGTTTGCTGTGGTCAGTGCTAGTGGCTCCCAGCTGCAGTCATGCCACCAAGCTCAATTTTCAGTTGGAGGAGCTAAAACAATTTTCTGGTGCCTGTTTGAGCATGAATATTAGCTGTTCTTCTCTTTTGTGAGATTTTCATCTTCACAGCGTTGCATTTTGTTTCAAGTTCTGAAGCAGTTTTTATTAGGTTACAAGTCTTCTCACCGCTGGAACTCTATTTTCTTCTTTGTAATAAATATATGAGTTCGAGCTCTTCACCTCTGATTGAATGTTTGACATTTTTTTGAGCCTTTATGATCGCAAGTAGGTTAACTTGCCTTGTGGCTGTTTGAGTTTGAAAATTCGCCTGCTCTTTTTACTTGAAAGTTATGACTTGAAAGTTGCAGAGACTTTGGTGTTCATCATTTGTATGCTGTTTGACAGAGTCTGGAAAGTCTTAATCCTATTTGACCTAGGATTTGATGTGGCTATTATTTTCGAATTGAAAAAGAGATTGTCATTGACTCGAACTTGTATGCTATTTTCGTTTGCAAAAAGAGGTTGTCATTGACTCAAAATGGTTCGTTGTGTTGAAAATAAAAATTTGTTTTGGTTAAAAAGAGACTTCTGTTTTCATGGAGAAGTCACCTTCCTAATTGTTTTTGTATAAAATTTTCTTAATGAGGTTCATAGCATTCGTGAAAAAAATTTCAGAAGTGAAGTTAAGCAGCAGTGAAGTTAAGCAGCAGTGAAGTTAAGCAGCAGTGAAGTTATGCAGAAGTGAAGTTAAGAAGCAATGAAGTTAAGTATTTGTGAAATTAAGCAGCAGTAAAGTACCGTAGAGGTTCATAGCATTCCAGGAAAAAAATTGCACAAGTGAATTTAAGCAGAGTGGAGAGAAGTGAAGATAAGCAGAAGTGAAGTTAAGCAGCAGTGAAGTTCCTTATGCTACGATACGCATTCCAGAAAAAAATATTTCTTGAGAGAATAACCGCAAAAGAATTTCATGGAAAGAAATATCGGAAAATATTTCAGAACATATATATTATAAGTGCAAATCTCCTGAACGTATCTCTAATCCTAGGCGTAAAATATCCTGAATTTCAGTAGCAAAAAGAGAAAGAGAAGCAAACAAGAGACAAAGAAGCAAAGAGGGAGAGAGAGAAACGAAAAGAGAAATTAGATAAGCGAAGAGAGAGAAACGATGACAGAAAGGGAGAAGCGGAGAAGCGGAGAAGCAGAGAGAAAGAAACGATGAGGAAAAGAGAAGCAGAAAAGCAGAGAGAAAAAAGTGAGAAAAAGAGAAGCTAAGAGAGACAGAGAAGAGTAAGAGAAAAAGAGAGAAGCAAAGAGAGAGAAATGGAGAAGAAAAGAGAGACAATGTGAGAAAAGAAGAAGTGAAGAAAGACTGAGAGGAGCAAAGAGAGAAGGATGAGCTGCCGTAATGCGGTGATCTGTTCTTGTGAGGAGCGAAGAGATATAGATGAGCGGCTATAATGCGTTGAGCTGTTCATTCCACAGGGAGAATTCTAGGGAGGTGCAAATTTCATCCCAGTGAGCAAGACACGAAATTCTCAACAGGTCGACGAATTTACACTGGGGAGGGGATTTTGAAGTCTCCCCGATTTTTAGGGAGAAATTAGAGTCCCAAGTGCTTGTGGATGGACTAATGGGAGAAAGTGAAATCTCTATCCACTAAGCCCCTGTTACGTTTGTGGGAATACCATGCCACGACCTTCCTAAACCAATAAATTGCTACTTTATCTAAATTTATCATTTGATAATTTTTCTAGCAGCTTAGGAACGGATGTATGCATGTTCTTCTGTTCAATTGAAGTAAAACATACAATTGTCGTTTAGGTTTTACTTGTAAGAGCTTTTTTGTATATTAATATTCTCATCTTTCTGAAGAACTCAGCATTAGTTATTATTCAGTGAACTATTTCTAATTCTATTAGGAAGTCTATAATATTTTATTATAATATTTAGGCAAGTAAATATTTAATGTATTGATAGGAATGATTTGATGAGTGATGGGGAGTGATTTTAGGAGTCTGGTCTTTATTAAATTTCCTTGTATATACATAAAAGTGATTGATGGAATAGAGAGTGAGAGAGAGAGAGAGAGTAAAGTTTTTCTTTTGCAAATTCTTTTACCATGGTATCAAAGCGGGCAGTAATGACAGTGGGAAGAAGATGATGATGCCTATGACAGATCTGTCTTCTACCTATTATCTGACAAGTGTGGATCACACTAGAATTGTCCTTACTCATATCACTTTGAAAGAAGATAACTACGAAAATGGGTAAAAGCCATGAAGAACGTTTTCTGAGACAAGAAAAAATTGAAGGGACAATAAGTAAACCGCAATTGACAGACCCAATGTATGAAGATTGATTTGCTGTGAACTCAGTTATGGTGGGATGGATATTAAACACCATTGATTCATCCTTGCAATAGAGCCTGACATATACGGAGGAAGTGATCAATTTATGGAAAGACCTTAAGGAACGCTTCTCAGTAAGTAATGATTTTAGGATTATCAATTGAAGAAAGAGATAAAAAATTTCAAACAATTGGTATAATTGGTTGTGGCATATTATGGACGTCTTGAAAAAAGTGGGAAGAACTATTCACTTATACGAAGAAATCATCCTATACATGTGTTGGGTGTACGTTTGGAGCCGCAAAAGAACTGGCCAACGAGAGGGAAAAGGGAAATTTCAATCAATTTTTTATGGGTCTCAATGACACATTGTGTGGAACAACCTCTTCTAACATTATGAGTATGGAACCTTTTCCAAGTTTAAATTGGGAATATTCGATGATATATTGGAAGAACGACACTGAATTGTCACTAAAGCTAGGGATGAAAGGCCAGAGGCTGTGAGTTTTGTTGTTCAAACCGGCGGACGAATGAAATCAATTGTTTCAGATGGATAAGGAAACATGAATTGCACTTATTGTGGGAAACTTGGCCATGACTCTAGTGCTTGCTTCCTGATTGCTGGCTACCCTTATTGGTGGTATTCAGTAAGAGGAGGCAAAACAGGACAAGGATGTGGATGGGGCACTGCAGTAGCCAATGTTGTTCAACCGTATAGCAGTTGAGTTGAGCAGATCAGATCCTCAACAGACTTAATTGAAGAAAATTGGACGTCTTTACCTGGGTTCAATGAATCTCTGTGGGCAACCTTGATCTAGCTATTGAACAATCACAAGTCCACTAACACTGAATAATTGACTGGTACAAATTTGATGTCTTCGATCCTGGATACGGGTGCTTCTCGGCATATGACGGGAGATGCAACCCTGATAACTAATGTGAAGAAAGTGGTGCCATGTTCCGGTGCATTTCCTGATGGGAATGAAATGTTACCTTTCATGGAATGAGATGGGGTCCAGTATTGAAACATGTTTTGTTAGTCCCATCGTTGAACAACAATTTAATTTTGTATTGCCCTATTACTTAATGAGATGGAAATGTATAATCACTTTTATTGATAAAATTTTTGTGATACAGGACTGAACTATGAGGACAATAATTGGAGCGGGTAAGCAGCACAACAGGGTTTATTTGTTCCACCGAGTGGCAATAAATCGTGCTTGCCGGACTACGAGCATGGACTCTTATACCCTATGGCATAGGAGGTTGGGTCATCCATCAGATAAGATAGTCAGATTACTTCTTAGTATTAATCATAGTGAGATTAGAAGGTGTACTAAGCTATGTGATATTTGTTTTAGAGCAAAACAAACTAGAGATGTTTTTGTTCAAATTGATAATATGGCTATTAAACCTTTTCCACTGATTCATTGTGATGTTTAGGGGGTTTATCGAGTGGCTTCTTCATATGGTGCTTACTTTTTAACTATTTTAGATGACTATTCTCGTGGAGTGTGGATTTATCTAATGACAAAAACACTGTGGTAGACGTTTTCGTGCCATGGCCAAGACTCAAATTGATAAGAAAGTAAGGGTGGTGTGTAGTGGCAACAAGACTGAATTTAGGGGATTAAAACATTATTTTTACGAGCAATGAATCATATTCCAAACCACCAGTACAGAAACCCCACAACAAAATGGGCGAGTAGGACACAAATATCGTCATATCTTGAATGTGGCAAAAGCCTTGCGTTTCCAAGATAGTACTTCGGTAATGTTTTCGGGAGAATGTATATTGGCTGCAAGGCATATCATTAATAGAACTCCCATTATTCTTCTTTTTGGAAAAACACCTTATGAGATGTTGTTTGGTGGGGTACCATGATATAGACACATACGAACCTTTGGTTGCTTATGTTATGCTCACAATAGACTTTGTGATAAGGATAAATTTGAGTCTCGAAGTAGAAATTGTATATTTGAAGGGTATCCGTTTGAAAAGAAAGGCGAGCAAGTATACCACTTAGAGACGAGAAAGTATTTTGTTTCTCGTGATATTACATATTCAGAAGGAGAATTACCTTTTGTTGTTGATTGTGTAATGAACACCAAGTGGCTGAAAGATTATGTATGTCACACTACATGCTGTAATGAACCCCTTGTTGCTTCACTAGTTCTGTCAAAATCCTCAAGTACTTAGTATATCTTAATTAATTATGTGACTTGTAAAAAACGTTTTATGAAACTCATGCACTTATTGGCCGCACTAACTAAATGACATGATCCAATTAGATTCTCGGAGGAATTTAGTGAGCTAAAGTGGTGTGAGGCAATGAAACAGGAGATTGAATATTTGGAGAGAAATGGAACGGGGCCAATAGAAATCCTTCCTCAAGGAAAGAAAGCTATAGGATGCAAATGAGTTTATAAACCAAAGTATTAGTCTGACTATTGAATGTCATAAGGCAATATTGGTGATTTTTGGGAATATCAGATTGCAGACATTAATTACAATGAGACAGTTGCACTAGTAGGCAAGACGGTGTACCGTCCTCCGGGTTTCTCCTGGGCATCCTAGAAAGGTATGTTGACTAAAAAAATCCTTCAATGGGTTTGTCAAGCATATCAAAATTGGTTTACTAAACCAAATATTGTTTTGAAGGCATATGGTTTGCAGTTTCATCTTGACTATTGTCTATTCTTGTTTATAAAAATAGTGCATCATTGTGTGTCTTGGTATATATGGATGATCTGATAATTGCAACTCTTCTATGATTAGTCAATTCAAAGAGTATCTCAGTCATTGTTTTCATATGAAAGATTTAGGCATTCTAAAATATTTTCTGGAAATTGAGATAGCTCGTGGTCACCAAGGATCATTTTTATGTCAAAGAAAGTATGCCCTTGATATCATATCTGAGACTGGGCTCCTTGGTTCCAAACCTGTGGGTTTTGCAATCAAGACAAATCATAAATTAGCACTAGCTGATGGTGCTGACCTTGGTGAACCGGAGAAGTATCGACGGTTGGTAAGATGGCTGATTTACTTGACTACTACCCATTCCGAGCTCAGCTATTTAGTGCATACACTTTCTCAATTTATGCAATCTCCGAAGAGTGATCATTGAGAAGCAGCGCTGGGAGTAGTTCAATACTTGAAAGACAATCCTGGACAAAGGATTTTTCTTCATTCAGACAGAGATTTGCACTTCTATGCATATTGTGAGTCTGATTGGGCAAGCTGTCCTTTGACGCTAAGATCTTTGACCAGGTCTTTTGCGCTTCTTGGCCGGTCTCCGATTTTATGGAAAACCAAGAAGTAATCCACATTCTCCCGGTCCTCTGTTGAAGCCAAGTATAGATCCAAGGCTACAACCACATGTGAGATCATATGGTTGAAAGGGATTTCGCATGATCTTGGTGTTTCACATCCTCAGCTTATGCGACTATATTGTGACAACCAAGTAGCGCTATATATCATTGTGAATCTGGATTTTCATAAACAGACAAAACATATAGAGGTTGATTGTCATTTTGTTCGTGATGAAATTTAGTCTGAGAATTTGTTCACCACTCAATAGCGAACATATAGTCAACCGGCTGATATTTTGACCAAAGCACTTGGGAGAACAGTTTGAGTTTCTCCTACGCAAGTTGGGTCGTTTGGAGTTTGCACGCACCAACTTGCGGGAGTATTAGGAAGTCTAAAATATTTTATTGTATTATTTAGGCAAGTAAGTATTTAGTGTGTTGATAGGAATGATTCGATGAGTGATTGGGAGTGATTTTAGGAGTCTATTCTTTATTTTAATTCCTTGTATATATGTAAAAGAGATTGACGGAATAGAGGGAGTGAAAGATTTTCTTTCTCCAATTCTTTTATCAAATTCAGATTTGATTGTTTGGTTGATTAATAATTTACACTTATTTTCTTCATTTATTTAAATGTACTACTGTCCTCTTCATTTTTTATTATGGCCTTTATTAATATCTTTATAGTTAAAGAATCAATTAGCTGCTATTAGTTATTGATTGTATTAGCTCTGTTCTATGATTGTTGATTCATCTATTTGAACAATAGTAATTTAATCACTTATCTGTCGTATCTGATTCTGGAATTCTGAATAGAATACTGTTTAGAATATTTTATTAGATTAAACTTCGTTTAGCAGGACTGTCTTCGTGAAAGAGAAAACTGGTCAGTGTGTTGTTTTCATTCTGTAACAACAGATTTAATTTATCTTAATTTCGTATTTCTAGCTGACTGAATTGTAGACCTCTTTTCTGATAGATGTAATCCTTGCATGCTGTTGTGGTAAACATTGCTGGAATTAATGTATTGCTGTTGGATTATAGTTTCTTAGTATATTTGTAACCTCCAAGTATTAGAGGGTGAGTTAGGACTATTCGTTGTGCTGTTTCAAATTGGCTTTTAGATAAATCTTCTAGGATCAAGTTCATTTTAAAGTGATTGTGTTTGTACTTCTGAAATGATCATTTAGAATTATTTAATTAAAACAATGTTTGTGAATCTTTACTGACTGAACTCTCATTGATTAGAGAAGTTTATACAATTCATATAATATATGTCTTTGAAATTGAATTTGAGATTATAACTGAACAGCTAGGTTATTGTTGTTACACATAAGTTCAAGGAAAACCCAACGGGATGCCTATACTTGAGGAAGAGGAACTCAATCTGCACTGGGTGCAGAAGATGAGGGAAGCTATACACGTGACAGTGATCGATGAAGTCATAGAGCCTGCTCTGGTCAGTGCCACATGAAGCTTAATTCACTGCTGAGTACGTCGTAAATTCCGTCCCTGTTGGCCGCAAAGAAGCATACCATTTGTCACGCTGGAAACCTCTCGAAAGGTTATGGTTGGTCATCATTTTTCAAGGTATCGAATTAACAATATTTTTATATGGAATAGAACCGTACAAATTCCTTGAGTAACATAGTGTTGGAAATTTGATCCCATATTCACCCCTAAGATAAAAAAAAACTCTTAAATTAAAAAAATAAAAATAGAACAACCAATGCAACACAAGAGTTTACATGGAAAACTCTCAAACCGGATAAAAACCACAGACCACTAGAAGGAAAATCCACTGTTTGAAAAATTGTTACGATCATACAATATTATCTCATAGTCCCAATAAATCCACACTCCTTCAAAGCTTTCCCTTTCCTTGTATTGAAGACAAATGAGGCACATGTAATTGGAGTCTAATATATCCAGGTCAAAGTTATATTGAGAATTATAGTTCTATTTGTAATCTTATTGAAGCATTACAATTAAGGTTGGATTAGTTTAAGAGTTTGGGTAAAATTCTGCGTATCCATAAATAAGGACACGATATACAAATTTGTTTCATGGTAATTTAACTCAGATTCCTTTAGCTCTGTCTCTTCTTTATGTTATTTGTATGAGTTTGTACATGGTATCAAAGCAGTTAGATCCTTCGTTGAGTGATCGTGCATTAATTCGACCACCTTATTTTTTGGGGTCCTGCTTGTTTGTACATCGGGGAAGAGCACTGCTGCCATCCGTGATCAAGGAGGACATACAGCAAGCTGAAGAAGTTTCGGAGGAACCAAAATAGCTGTGTTTCAAATGAACTTCACGAAGGGGTTCTCACCGCTTCAGAAACTTCAGCAATCTTTGGATCTTTCCTCACAAGATATTCACGGCACATCGTCGCTTCTCTTATCTCATTATCCGATGTACCTCATCAGATTTTTTTTCATTCGTCAAAACCTGCTTCCAGATCACAGCTACTTCGGAGCTGCAGAAAATTCGATGAAGTGGAATAGCAGCTCCTCTCCCGCAGCCATCTTCATTTTGGGTGCTGAATATTCCTATCCTTCCCTGTGATACCTCAACGCAATTTAACTCCGTCATTTTCTTTCTCAGCTCCAATTTGATCAGATAGAGAAGTTGAACTACGGAACTCCAAATCAGCATCACTCATTGTCCTTTGTAGCAAGCAACAAGACTCCAAATCAAGCACTCGAAGTCACAAGGTTTTTATTCTGAGTAAATCAACTCGGCATGCGAGCTTCGAAGACAATACTGTACAACTCGGTATGACTGAGCCCAACTCAGCCCATTTAAAAAAACGAGGAAGAAGAACAGCTGGCATTGAAGTCAAGTTAGTACCTGAAGTGGACAAAGACGAGTAGTCTAGAAAGATCTCTGGTGAAAAATTTAATGGTAAAAATTCTTTTGTGGGCTCGGGCTGTAAAAATACATTGGAGCAATGAAACACTTTGAATAACCTCCAGAACAAGAAGAAAAGCCTGTATCATTGGTTATCATATGGTTATGTCCTGGATTTTTTCATGTATGGAGAGTGATATCACCTCTGTGGTCACCTACCTTGATAATGCCTACGAGATGTGGAATAAATTGTGAAACTAGAACATCCAAAAAAATATTCTATATCAGATTTATGACTTATATGCGAAATTTTGTAGACTCAACCGTGAAGAGAAAGATTTTGTGGACTTTTCTGTAAAATTTTAAGTTGTTATTCAAGAAACAAATAAGTTGCATTTTTTTAGCCGAGATGAGAATGAAATGAGGAGACAAAGAAAAGAATTGATCATTGCCTAGTTTGTTCAGTCCCTTGCACAAGAATATGAACCTATTCGAGCACAAACTCTTGCACAAACAGATAGGCCAACCTCTGAAGGTGTGAATTGTTCTCTCATGAGAGGTGAACAAGTTGTACCAAAAAACATTTCTGTAAATCAGCCAGAGTCATCTGTCATGTTTGTACAAGGACGTAATAAGAATACAATAAAAGGTTTAGAGACAAGGGTTGGCCGTGGAAGAAGGAGAGATTGTTTTAATCCTTGCCCTCATTGTGGTAAGATAAATCACCTAGCAGAACAATGCTGGGAGAAATATGGAAGGCCTAACATGGGTTAAAAGAATGAAAAATCTACCTAGGCCAACAATGCCACTTGTAATGATATTTAGACTCAGCTAAACACCTTGAAAGCAGAACTACAAATTTTAACGAACCGAGTTTGTCCCCTCTTTTCCAGTCAATCTAATTTATTTTAGTCAGTTGACAAAACAAATAAATTGTAATTTATTATAGTCAGTTGACAAAACAAATAAATTGTAAATTATTATTCCTTTCTGACCTGTTTTTTGCAGGACCTCCAGATGGCATTGATGACTGGTATGGGATTGAGAAAAAAGGTGTGTACGTTCTGGACCAGGCTCAAAATTGAGTAGCTTGCTTCTTTCTTTCGCCAATGGAATGACACTCTCATTTCAGTCAACCAAGTAAGGATAAACTTATTCAAATGGTTCTCTCATTATTGAATGGGTTTCAGATAAATTGTGAAACATGCCAATTTGGTAAACAACACAGTCTCTCTTCCCTCCAGAGGAAGTATATTTTCATCTTCTTCTTTTCAGTTAGATCATTATATTGTGTGGGGTCCTTGTCCAGTGTCTAGTCTAAAATCTTATCGTTATTTTATGTCCTTAATTAATGATTTCAGTTGTGTTTGTTGGTTCAACCTGATGAAACCAAAATCAGAGGTTGGTAACATTTTCAACAATTCCATGATGAAATTCAAACTCAGTTTTGCTGCTATATTAATATTTTGCGAAGTGAAAATGGTAAAGAGTATATTTCCACTGAGCTTCTCTCCTTCTATGCTAAAAAAAACTTCCTCCATCAGTTTTCATGTCCATACACACCACGACAAAATGGAGTCGTTGTATGCAAAAGTAGACACTTATTAGATACTACATGATCCTTGTAATTTCATATGTCTATTCCTCACTATATATAGTGTGATGCATTACTAACAGCATGTATTGCCATCAAATATGCCATTCACCACCTTAATGTGAATGCTATGTTCCGAACATATCATTCAAAAAACATAATTTATCACTTTGGTCCATACGTTGTGTGAAACTGGGGTACTAAAGACAATCAAAAGGGTACAAATGCTATCACCCATCCCCTCATTGGTGTTTCACGTCTATTAATGTGTCATTTTTTGATAATGTGTCTTAATTTGGTTGTCGGTTTGAGACCTCATCTACGTTCGTTCCAGATGGGTTGCAACATCCACAGGAGCCTCAAGTGAGAGAACATGCATTGGCCTACTCCCCTGCACCAATTGAACTACCAGATAGGTCAGAATCAACTATATCTCCATCTTCTGAACTTATTGATTTACACTTACCTATTGATGTCTAGAAAGAATTTCATTCTGGTATTCAAAACCCCATTAAAAATTTTGTTTTATTCTCATGGTCATCTATCTCCATATAAGTTGGTTGCTTCCACTGTCGACTTCACCATTGTTCCTTGCTCGGTATTGGAAGCTCTGTTTAGGACAGAGTGGCAGCTGGCTATGCTAGATGAGATGCATGCACTTGAGGACCATCATACTTGGGATTTATGCACTGCCCCACCTGGTCCAGAAATTGTTAACTGCAGGTGGGTATGATAGTAAAATACAATGAAAAAGGTGAAGTTCTCTCCTGTTGCTCATTTGAATTATATTTGGATCCTTTTAGAAGTTGCAGTAGTTAACAGGGGGTTGTCCTTACCCCATTCCAATGAAAGGTTTTGTCTGGACCAAAGCCCGAAACATGAACTTGAGAGGGAATCCATAAAGAGTATGCATATACTTCTAGAGTTGGAAGCCTCTTTATGCTCCAGTATTTACTAGACTAGACATTGCAAATGCAATTGGGATAAGGGGATATATCAGAGCTATCAAGTTATGCGGTACTATGAAGGAACCAAAAAATACATGCTTATTTATAAAAAGACGGCTATATGGAAGTGAGCAGCTCTTCAGATGCAGGCTTTGTTGGCTGTGTTGATTCTTGCCACTCAACATCTAAGTACATATTCATTATGGCTGGTGGAGATGTTTCATGGAGAGGTGTCAAGAAAACTTTGACTGCCACCTTTACTAAGGTAGAAGTGTTTGTCTGCTTTTTTGAGGCTACATCGCCATGTGTATGGCTTTAGAGTTTAATTTATTAGCTTATAGTTATGGATTCTATTTTAAAGACATTGAGAATTTTCTGTGAAAACTCAACTTCTTGTCTTGGTGACAAAGATTAATAAGAGTGAAAGTCGAAGTAAAAATATCAATATTAAGCACTTTGTCATAAGAAAACATGTTAGAGAAACAAAAGTGGTCATTGAGCACATTAGATTTGAATTGATGATTGTTGATCCTTTGACTAAAGGCATACCACCATTGATATTCAAGGATCAAGTAAAAAACTGAACTTGGTTCAACTTTGTTATTATATATACATTAAGTTTGTCAATAAAACTTACATAATCAAATATTTTCTCATATTCATATGTGCAATTTATTTTGAGAAAAACAATACTTTATTGGACCAAAGAATAAACATAGGTTTTAGTTATTAATTTTTATTACCACATAAGGAAAACATAGTTTTTATTACTTTTCTTTGGTGCCCTTATCTCTATGATTAATGTCTTTTGTGAGTTATGTATCAACTGCGTGCATGTAACATTTTCATTAAATAAAAAATGGTTTTCATTATGAAAAATGTTTGGAGAACATATTAATTACACAAAAAAGTTTCTTAATTTTTTTAAAACTCATAATGAAAAATGTTGTAGAAAACATATTAAGTTGTGCATAATGGTTTATGGATTTAAATATGTATTTTCTAAATTTTAAAATCTGTTGAGTAAACTGTTTACATTGCTCATTATTATGGATGAATGATTCCTGTAAATACTGTTTCCGGGTCTGTGCGTTTGATTTAACTGACAAAATCTAAAACCTAGGAACACCAAAGGATCATTTTGAAGCTTGAATCCATGGCCGGAGGTAACTTTTGATTTACCCTATTTAGATGGCGTTTCATGTTTCATGTAGATTAGAAACATAATTTCTTTAGATATTTCTTACAACAGAGGCTTATTATTCTAATTCAAAGGAAGCCAGGTCTATACTCAGATCCTCCAGTTCGTTCTTGCTTGTACATGACAAGCCTTCTTCAACTTCCAAGCTCATAGGCACCTCCAATCCCCAACAAAACAGTAAGTACATTACTTCAAATAGTTTCCTTGCAAAAAACGACCAAAACTCAGAATGATCAATCCATCTTTTTCTCGATTCGATTGATAGAAAAAAATGGTTTAACTATCAGAAAGCAGGAGAGGGACTTTGATAACTTTCAGGGAGTTTGACTTTTCAACGGGACATATAATCTTTACTGTAGTCTTAAAATACTTTCTTTAGACGTTTTACCACCTCGGGTGCCTCTTTTTGCTGTGGAAACTGTAATGCTTTCTTATTAAATGAATAATCATTTTCGGGCCAAAAACACCCCAATTCATAGCAACACAGAAACCGGTGCGACCCGGCACCAGAGAGGAAGCCACAACGTCGAGAAAGAGGATAACAGACCGTGAGAGACGCCACATGGCACCCACAATAAAGTTGCAGTGCCAGGGGAACGAGATCAGTGACCTAGCAGAAACGACTGAGTGTTGGAAACCATACAGTGCCCTAGCTAGAGCTCCGGAGCAGGGAGTGGAAACATTTCTGGGTTGTGCGTCTCGATGTTAAGACTCAGCGCAGAGGCGCCCATCCTCATTTAATGTGAGCACCTCTGCACTCAAAACCAGCGCAGGGGTGCCCATCCTCGTTTAATGTGAGCACCTCGGCACTGAAAACCACAGAAGGAAGCAGCGCACTGCCACAGATTGGCGTGGTACCGCTCGCGGCTCCAAGTGTCAACGCCATGGAACCCATCCAAAGCCTCACATCACCAGGCGGCATTTTAGCATAAAAAGAAGGGAAATGCAAGGGTTCCCCTATAAATAGTGGAGTTGTTCTCTCATTCAGAGAACACGCCTCCATGCCTAGTATCTGTGCATGTTTTGGAGTAAGGGTTAGCACCCTTGAGGTTCAAGGATGGAAGGAGGACCACTAGGGCGGAAGGGAAGCTTCTACCCTTTATTTTCTCTCTATTCCTATTTATTTGTGCGAACTTAGCTTGTATGCTTACAATGGATCCGAAAAGGGTATTTTCCCTAATCGTAACTATGTCTAGCTAAGTAACCCTAAGGGGTTTGTGATGTAAAAAACATTTAGTAAGGATTCCTCCAAGATTCGGTTAATATATAGATTAATCTATCTTTACTCTAGTGTGTGTGACCGTTAGATAGTTATTTATGAGAGGAGATTCACAACCTCCACATGTACATCTTTAATCTCTTTGAGACTGAGAGATAATATGGATGGATACCATCACTCTGTGTGTGATCCCCAAGTCAGCTGTAATCGCGTAGTGGTAGGTGAGGGATGGGCCAGTGGACTTCGAGAGAAGTGAGCTGACACGTGTTCAGGCTGGCTATGGCTTATGGGCCCTTGATTTAGACGCTTGACCATGAGAGACAAATAGGGCAAAGGAGGGGGAATGGACGTATTGCGTACCAGATTCCAGAACCTCTAGCGAACTAGGTATTACCTATCCAGCTGAAGATTAAATGAATCCCCTAATTGTTAGAAGAAATTTAATCCTTCCGGCGCCATTACTTCATATTTCCTAGCATTTACGTGTATCAATTTGGATTAGTTTCTAGTGTAGTTATTTTATACAAGATAATAGTGACAACCTCTTTCTAATTTCGTTAGTTAGATATAGTTGTAGAGTACTGTTGTGTTAATACGTAGCAAAGTTCCTGTGGGATCGATCTGGACTAGCCAGTATATTACTTGGACGATATGTGCACTTGCATACGGGCTATTTAATTAAGAGTACGTTCGCCCAACCAAGTTTTTTGCGCCGTTGCTGAGGACATTAACTACTATTAGCATTAGGCTCTATACCTATAATCTAGCTTAGAGTAGATTAGTTTATACTAACATAGTTGCATGCTAGTGTTATTTAATTTAGTTAGATTGCGTGATAGTGTAGTTAGTTAGTTGTAATAAGTTAGTGTACATTTTGTGTTATTGTGATTTTGTGTTTGTTAATTGTTTGTTTGTTTCTATTTTGTCTGTGTGAATTTTAATATATTGTACTTGTTTTATTTGTTGTTGTGTGTTTGTTTATTTTTTTTTTGTTTTTATTTGTGTGTATGTGTGTATGTGTTAGAATGAGCTGAATAGCCACTCTCTTCTATTTTATGAAAGAAGGTAGAGAGATTAGAGTACTGCCCTAGGATCCTTAGATAGAGAGGACCGCAAGGGCCAATTTGAGAAATCAAAGGTAAAACAGAAGAAAGGAAGATATGGCGGAAGAACAGCCTAGGAGCCTGAGGCGGTTTGCAGTACCTCGAGCAGGAGGTACTCACTCCAGTATCAAAAGACCAGCAATACAAGCTCATAATTATGAGATAAAGCCGGCAACCATTGACATGATGCAAATCTCAGTCCAATTCAGTGGACTACAGAGTGATTATCCAAATGCCCGTCTTGCAGGTTTGGTAGAAATCTGTGACACGTTCAAACAAAATGGCATGTCTGAAGATGAAATCATGTTGAGGTTATTTCCATATTAGGTGAGGGATAAGGCAAACACTGGCTGAATTCATTGCCTTCAGGGTCTATCTCCACATGGTTGGACCTTGAACATAAATTTCTGGCTAAGTGCTTACCTCCAAATAAGACGGTCAAGTTGAGGAATAACATTTGTTAGATTATGTACATTATTTCAGCTTTTTAAGTATTTTTACCCTTCAAGGGTATTTTGGCCTATTGCCATTGTAAGCATAAATACCTCAATTGTTAATAAGAGAATACCCCTTTTTGAATCTGATTTTGTTATTCTAAAATGGTATCAGAGCCGACTCGGACTTAACTCCGTATGAATTAGTTCAAATTGGTTAGTAAAGGGTAACTCAGGTTCAACTCGTCGGAACTCGTCTTCTTCCCCCAATCGAAACTAGGATTTCAACTCTGGTTTGCCAGTTTCGTCGCTGATTTCTGTCGATTCCACCACCTATTTGGCTCGGGAAATTATAAGAAGCTTCATTTTTTGGATTGAAGTTTAGATTTCGATTTCGAAATCTTGTTTGATGCGGGCGTAGGAGGTTTCATCTTTTTGGTATTCTGCCTCCGTCGCTGCTTATTCTGTAACTGTCGATTGTTCATCGTCGTTGATTCACCTGTAATTTGGTTCTACTTCCTGTTGTTCTGTATTTGATTTCAGTTTGCATTTGACGGATTTGCGAAATAGATTTTTAGTTCCAAGGGCTTCCATCTGATTCATGCACTTGTTTCGATTCATCGCCGTCTTCGTCACTGTCGACCGCACCATAGCCGCTGCTCCGCCACTGGTGCTGCTTCTGTCCAGCAACTTTTGTCTGGTGACTTCTGTCCCGTTTTATGTTCTCTCTATTCCAGTGGACGTAACGAATTGAAACCCTATCCATTTGAACCGAACCAACAGAACCAGCCCTGCCCAGGCTCATTCAAACCAGGTCAGATTATTGTTGAGCATTGTCATGTATGTGGTGTTATTGGTGAGATTATTTTATAATCTGGATTTTTTTTTGGGTTCCTTTGGTTACTACTTGAATCACTGATTGTTGCTTTTGCTGCTTTGAAACTGAGATTTTCCTTCTGCCATATCTGTTAAGATGTCTTTATCTTGTGATCATGTCAGAATGTGCCAATTAAGTTAAATAGGACTAATCGTGTTCATTGGGATCCATTATGGGGAATTTTTTGAAAGGTAGAAAGTTATGGAAGTATGTTACTAGTGATTGTAAATTGACAGATGATTCTACCTCTAAAACGATAGGAGAATGAGATATTAATAATTCTCAGTATATTACAGTGTTGACCAGAGCTATTTCGTCCTCTTCTTATAGTTTGGAGGTAGGCAAATTTGAGAAAGCGAGAGATGCTGGATTATTTTGAGAAAATCGGCATAAGGGGACTAATATTGCTAAGCTCTATAAGCTTGAAATGGATATTCAATCTTTAAAACAATCTCCAGATCAATCTATATCCGATTTTTACAGTTTGATGTCTAGACTGTGGGATTAGTTATCTGCTATGGTTCCGAAAATTGTTTGCATTGCAGATACAGAGGTTTTTGTTAAACATGTTGAGCGGATACACTTAGTTCAGTTTTGAATGGTGCTTCGCAATGATTTTGAGTCTATTTGGTCCTCTATGCTTCATAGAAGTCCTTTGCCTTCTGTAGAGGGTGCTCTGTCAGAATTAGTAGTCGAGGAGTCACGTAGTTTTACTAGGGGTCCTATGGGTTCTTCGGTCTGAGATATCGACATTGTTCTTGCTACCTCTTGACGACCTACTTCCTCCATCGATAACTAGAATATGAAGTTCACTTGTCAAAAATTTAAGAAGACTTAGAATCCTAATTTTGCACGAAGCACTACTGCTGTTTCTGTTCCTGCCGATGGTTCCTCCAGTACAATTTCGACTCCCACTCCTGTCCTGACTGTTGTGGATATACAGGATATGATTAACAAGGCTCTTGCTGGCCTTGGTAAAAGTACTTTCATAGCTTTTGCATTGTTTGTCAATACTAGTAACAATTCTTGGATAATTGACTCTGGTACGTATAATCATATGACTTTTGATTCCTCTGTTTTGTCTCTACGTCTTTTGTTTCTTCTTCTCCAATTTACATTGTTGATGGTTCCAAACTTCTTGTTGAATACACTGCTTCTGTTTGTACCACTTCTGTTTGTATGACTTTTGAAGAACCACAGACAATTCACCTTGAAGCAGTTTATAGAATTCTCAGATATGTAAATAAGTCACTAAGTAAAGGAATTCTATTTCGCATCAATGAGTATACAAATATAAGTGGAGCCACGGATGCAACTATGTAGGGTCCAAAACTGACAGAAAATCAACCAACGTACTTTGTTTGTGGGTGGAAATCTTGTGACATGGAAGAGGAAAAAACAGACCGTTGTAGCAAGATCAAGTGTTGAAGCCGAATACCGAGTTATGGCTCACACTGCTTGTTAACTTGTGTGGGTTAAGCCCTTGGTCACTGAGTTTGACCAGGAATTAAAACTGCCTATGCTAATGGAGTGCTGCCAACATTCCAATATTTCAAGAGCAAACAAAACACATTGAAGTAGACTGCCATTTTATTTGAGAACAGGATATCCAGAACTATCTCTACACTGTTTGAGAGAAGTGAAGACCAATAGGCTGATTTGTTTACCAAAGCTCTGGCAGGAATCAGATTTAGAATACGATGCAACAAGTTGGGACTACATGATATATATAGCCTCAACTTGAAGGGGAATGTTGAGACGTGTAAATCATAAACACATACAAATAGTCATGGACAAAGAGAGGACATGTACATCAAATCAACCTAGCTCTAGGTGTCCTAATGGGATACTACGAAGTAAATAGACTTAGGGTTAAAGTAGGATTTTATTATGTAACTCTATAAATAGAGTGAAAGTACAGATTTATTACAAGTTGAAACATTCAATACATTCTTCATTTGCATTCTTTTATTCTCTCTTTCTAAATACCCTAATTCTACACATTTTACTCTTCCCAATATAAAATTCCTTGTTGCTTTACTTTTTGTTTATAGTGGAAGCTATTTTTATTAATAAGAAATACCATTTTTTTCTCAAAAAATATTAGGTACCAGCTTCTTGTTCAGATTCCACCTAGACAAATCCAACTCATGAATAAAGAAAATAATGTCATTTTTATTGATAGAATATCGGTAAATTTGATCAGTTTGTGATCACTTGGAACAATGAAATTTCTGAAAAAGCAAAAGAATATGAACACTTACTGATGTCAAGCTACATGAAATATGAAACAGCATCACATGCATCTAAACATGAAAATATAGACCATCCACAATGAAATGTCAAACTATGGTTCATTCACTAGTTTAAAACAGTCTACCCGGGTTTGACCAAACTGAAATCTTCCCACTTTAATAACTTCCCATTCTTATTTTAATTAAGAGGAAACCCAAAACACGGTAAATATTCAAATACAAGGAGAAAGAGGAAGATTGACTTGGCCTGATTCTTGGGTATCATTTAACAGGTGTTATAGGCCACAAATAGACATTTAATTAATTTTATGTAACAATATATAGGATAAAACACATATGTATATAGATATCATATAACTTGTGGAAGCTATTTTGTTCTAAATGGAAAGAGAACCAAGAGAGAGACTACACCATCTTTGGATCCTTCGGGTTTAGAAATAAAGTAGTTGGTGTTATTCGGATCTTAAATAAGGTCAGCTTAGGATAGCGTGTATACGTACAATATTTAAAGATAGAGGTGCAATCCCCTTATTTAATAGCTGCTTGTTTAGGAGGACTATTGTAACATTTAAAGGTATTCGTATGCATGCACCATACGTACCAGAGGGTGACCAAATTATTCGATCAGTTCCTTATTTAAATATATTCCTCAGTTATATTTGCATGTGATTAAGAATCCACCAGCCTTCCAAATAGCGCAGTAATATATTTCTTAACATAGTTGCAGAATCTTGCAATGAACTATAATTAGAATGCCTTGACCATCCAATTATAATTATATAGTATACATACACAATCCCACATTTCAATCAGCATAATTTTTTAAACTATTGATTGGTTTACAAGCTTACAAAGGTTATTGCTGCATAATTTATCATAAGGCCCCCTAATTAACTAGACCAAAACCACAAAACAATGGAACATAAAATTTCTCCGCAAGCGATGAACAGCCACAACTACAACAAATACATGATTTCTCCAACGAATAATCATGTTATGGCCACGTTTATTTTCAGCTTACCCTTCTTTTTCCCTGTAGAATATGAAAATTTGGGTTAAATTATAAAATTTTAGATAATTTATGGGATAAAAGGAGCAATTATTTCCATTTACTTTATCGGTAGCATATAGTATACGATCTCATAGACATTGGTCTAAGTAGTCTAGTATCCTAAATGCAAAGACGTGGACAATGCTCAAGAATTTTAGGTCCAATGAGAGTTTTTGTAAGAATAGGTAAACTGAATTATGCCTATTGGACTGATATATAAATCCTATGAGCATAATAAATTAAAACAGTAGATATTTTAAGCAAAATTTTATATCAAATTTTAGACATAAACAACAACAATCTAGGTAGAATACCTAGACTTACATCTTGATTTCCAACGACTCACCAGATGAACCTACCTAAATCCCCAATGGAATTTTCACCACCACAAGAAAAGTTACTTAGACATCTAAAAGGATTTTGACAACAGACTAGGCACAGAATTTCCATGAATTGCAATGCCTCTTCAACCAGCACTTACATCATTTGAACTAGTTTTGACCACTCCCCATAAATTACTTGGTCAAGTTTGATAACATTAACTTTATGTTTTAATGTAATTAAATCAATTTATTTAAATGTAAACTTTTATTTGTATACAAGCAGAATGCGCTTTGCAAAACAATTTTTTTTTCTTTATCATGCATGGGCTTCACTTTCAAAGCAATTAGAGCACCACTAAAGTACTCAAAAATCCGATCTCTCCATACACTGGGGTATTATTTTAATATAATCAACATGAAAAAGTAAGTAATAACTTCTTATAGTCAAGTTATTAAAAATCAAATCAAATCGACACCAAATGAACAACGACATAGAGAATAACAGTAAGAGGCATACCGAGTTTCTTTGTTTCTCTGTTCCCCAAGATTTAGAAAGGTTTTTGCATGCCATATCATGGCTTCCCAGAGATTCCTCTTCTTCACAATTCTTTAACGGCTCTGGAGGATTCCTAATTTTCGCTTCTAACCTAAAGATCTTTAAATCACCATAGAGACAACAAACTACAAGTTTCAAAATTTGATATTTATAGATAGTTGAAAGATAATATCCAAAAATTCAAAACCAACAGACATTGAAATTATGAAAAAGAAAAGTGATGCAATCATTATCAATAAAGTTTCCTGAAAAAATTATTTTTTTCTAAGTTTCTTACCTAACAATAACATCCGTCATTTTAAAAGTATCCTGTTATATTGTAATGGCCTGTCTCAACGGTCCCATTTTATTCCCAATCGTTCTTTTTTTTATTTTAAGAAACTGCATGTGATTTGTTTTCGAAAAAGAGAAACTACCTCTGATTTTGTACGAAATGTTGAAGGCCCACCAGGTTACAGGGCCATTGGGAACGAGATTCACATACAAAAAGGGTAAATCTCAATGATAGTACATGGTATTTAAAAGGAAATATATTAAAAGAGTGGTGATATAAGTACTGCAGGTTTTTACTTCCAAGATTTTACATTCTGACGTGGCGTCCACGTCACTGTTTAGTAAGAGATAAATTCAGAGATAGAATCTAGAAGATTTTAGTTTTTTAATAAAATATTATCAACCTATTCTACGGGTAAACCCTAAACCCTAGATTTTCTCTTACCTAGACCTCCAACTATGCAGCCACATCAGAATGTAAAACCTCGAAGTAAAATCTGGAAGTACTGATATCATTTTTCATATTAAAAATAGCATCAACACTGCACCAAAATAGAGATGTTTGTTGAAGTACAGTGTTAGCTGAAGTAGGTACTATCTTGAGGTTCTGCGTCTCCTTATCCAAAACCCCAAAAGCATGTGTACTCAATTTAGAAGTACTAGTGGCTTCACCAATATAATTAGTGCCAACAAAATCTACATTCTCTTCTAGAAGACTAATGCAAAGTTCCAGCCGATTGGGAAATTTAGCACTTCTAAATAACTAAACCTTCGGGTTCTCTTCTTGACCTTCATTGGAAACTTTTGCAATTCCTAGGATAAAAAAAGAAGAAGGTAAATAGACAACAATCGGAGCAATCTTGTTGTCAGCATGGGGAAAGAATTCCAAATTGACTTCCAAGAAATCTTCTTCGAAAAACAGGGAGCCCACCCTACCCCTCTTCAATTGTTTCATCATCTTCTTATTCTTTTCTTTCTTGATAGACTCATCCACGATTGTAGAACTACCCACGATTAGATCTACAAAGAATATCACATACAAAGGGAATTTCAAACTCGCACTCATCGTAATAATAAAACAAAATAAAAAAAATAACAATATATCCTGAAAAGAGTTAAAAGAAAATAATTATATATAGCATGTGTTAGACAACAAATTACCATTATCCAATTGCTTCATCTCCTTCTTCGTCATTTATTTTTTGACTGAATCTTTTCCCATTTCGATAATAGGTATACAAATGTATTGAAAAAAAATTAAAAACAATTACACTCCACCTTATCCCGATACATAAAACCAAAATGAAAACAAACAATATATTCTAAATAAAGAAACAGTGAGAATGAAGTAAACTACGAAGACGAAATAAAGCGTAACAAAAAAGGACAACAAAGTAAAACGAAAGTGCGTCGCTCACCACTAATAATATGGAACATTTTGATTCTTGTAACATTCCTAGAATATGTTAACACACAAGAGCTAGGAGTTTGAGACTAACCTTGATACAAAATCTCCCAATTCCCGAGCAATCTTTGTTTCTATTATTTTTCTTGGAAGCAGATTTTTTTACTCTAATTCCCATACCTAATGAGACTTGACCCTAAGACCTCCCATAAAAAACCCCACACATGTGACCCCAGAGCTAAGCTCAAGTTCACTCTTGGATATAGTTTTAAATATTATGATATATTTGGTTGTTGAAAACTTTAATTTTTTACACTTATAAACTTGTATTTCAGGAAAACAAATCCCATAGTACCTGCACCAAATTCAAGTTTGAATATTATTTTTAATATAATAAAAATTATGCTGGACCTAGTAAATTAATATCGGTTGTTTATTCTAAATCAACCCAGTTTAATTACCAATTTTGAATTAAGAATTGTGTTTAATATAACTTAAAATTTAATAGATTAAAAAGGCAAAGCATATAAAATTATTAGTACAAGTACATAATACTTGTTGAGTTGATAATCTATTAAAGTTAGGCACATCTCCATAGAGTTGTACAGCTAAGAAGTACAAACAACAAATTTGAAGAAATACATTTTTTCTTTTTTATTTCTTTTGACGAATTAATCAACAACTTTTAAAATTTGAAGTACTTAATTTGTTTTAGAAGAAAAGATATGTCAGCCAGTTCTCAAGCTCAGAACTAATTATAAGAAGAATAATATATCTGATTCAATATATCTTTTAAATCATATATTTCATCTCTTGATTCTCTAAGAAACTATAGAAGGTTCCCATAAAATACACCCATACCAGCCTGATTGATCAAAACAAGGGAACAACTACAGAAACAATTGAAACATTCTACTTTCCTACCTGTCATTACATACTGCATTCAGCAGAGCAACCTCCACCAAACACTTTTAACCGATCGATTAGAGGGAACAGCTAGATCATTAACGAACAAATTGCTTGACTAAAAGTCTAAATAACCAAAAATCAATCATGTTCATCACCGTTTGGTGTACAGTAGAAATCATTTTTGTGTATATTAACCACCTCGGATTCATGACTATAGCGCAAGCTGAAATCTAGTATATTAATCTAATCAATAACGGATGTCATTTGCATAAGTGGGTAAAATTTATCGACAACGGCAACAATATTTAAACATAAGAAAATCCCAAAAGGCAAGCATGAATGCTCTCGATCCAGTCATATTAATTTACTTCATAAACCGCATAGAAAACAAATTGTAGCACCTTTACCCACAAAGGAGAAATAAAATTAAAACGAGTCAAATAAACAAAAAATAGAAAGTGGTAGACAGTCTAAGAATATAATAGTGAGTACGAAATAAAATGACATAAATACGATGATGAAATGAAACGAAATAAAAAAGGGCCACAAAGTAAAACGAAATAAAAAGCAATGAGGAAGATTTGGTTTCATCACCTCGGTGGTACTCGACTTTTCGCTTCACAGTCTCTAAGCAATGAGAGCTTCAACAAGTGGTGCTGTGTCTCTGAGCGAGGTCGACGGAATCGCATTAGCATTTTAGTAAGATCAGTCGCTGGTGGCACTTCAGCTTCTGGTTGTGTTTCTGCTTCTGATGGTGCTTCAGTTTCCGATGGCGCTTCAGCATCTGAAGGCATTTGAACTCCCCGCCATAGGGTTTATGCATGCAGTGACATGTTATATGATGCATTATAAGAAAAAATTAATTATCCACAAGAAGCTTTTTGAGTACTATTCTCCAAAAAACTTTTTCAGTACTGCAACTTCGGCCCACTAACTCTCCAGAGTGTTCTCAATCCATCATCCCCAGTTCGGTGTCCTTATTCTCTGGTGCCATTTTTATTTAGAGTGGTGCTATGCGTAGAGCTCAATTTTATTGTGGGGGTTTACAGTGTGATGTGGCGTCCTTGTTGGCAGTCCATGTAAGAGATAAAATAGGAACTATGGTAAACCTAAACCCTAGACCTTACCTGGACTGCCAACTTGGATTCCAAGAGGACAGCCACATCAGGATGTAAAAACTCACTGTAAAATAGCAGTCCTGAAATCAAATTTCTTTTATTTAATCCCTAACTTGCATCTGTATTTATATGAGAGATATAAAAAACCTGAACTTGACTGACTTGAGAGTAAAATTAATACATTTAATTATCCAAAATATTTACAAAAAGGGGATAACATAAACCCGCATGTCCGGAATCCTAAACGAGTCATTTGTTAAAATGACCACTACAACGGATGACTTCAGAGTATAAAAAGGGATACAAATGAGAAAAAAATGAAATGACAAAAAAAGTGCTGAAAGAAGAAAAAATTTCATTACTTCACACAGCCAGTACCTCACAAATGGCGCCTGGCACACTTTGATTATTAAGTCTTTTTGACTAAGAGGCCTGCATTTCGAGATCTTCGACAATAGAGGGAGCAATGAACCACGGCAGAATCAACGAGTTTTCCGCAAAGTTGATGAGGTTTCCACAAGTTTCAAGTATATAAGTAATATAATTATTATAAATATGTATATCTTTGGTTTCAAAAAAGTTTTGCTTCATTTTTATTAAAATGTCATTATTTAAACTTACTTTTTTAGTTAGCAAACGAAAACCTACTTTATATCTGTTTATCAAATAATTTGAAAGATATGTTCATCTTACTCATCAACTTTAAGATAAAATCGAAGTCAACATTGTAATACCCTACCTATCTACTAACCTCGAAGAGTTGTTAAATTGGGTCGAAGTATTTCAAATTCCTTATCCCATCAAATAGATCATGCCAACATGACAATGATGCA
>CM039666.1:22644038-22651538 GCA_022405105.1 Aristolochia contorta
GTATTCTTGGTTTGAAAATGATAAAACATAATGGATGATATATTTTTAATAAGGTGAACATCATTTAGATGCCTACAAAGCCTTTCACCTGAACTTTTTTCTAATCATAGAACTGTCTTCGCAACCTCGCGATCTCTCTCAAATTTCTAAGCTTCTTGAAACCCTCATTTCTCTTACATCTTCTAAAAATAAAGAACTAGTTAGACTTACTGAAAATTTAGATTTTATACAAAATCGGAACGATTTAATACTTTTAGAATTAAAAAAGATAAATCAAAATATTCCTTCTAAAGAAGATATTAGTGACTTAAGTTTTCAATTAGCTACCTCTAAACCCAAGAAATTAGAATCTAAAAGAGTCATAGATCAAGTAGATCAACGCATTAAAGAATTCGAATATAGTGTTAAATTAGTAAGACAACTCTTAGAAGAAGTTAAAGAAACTGTTAGCAGTTAAGCTGGAAAATTCTTTTGAATATATACAAGCTTTAACAGACGCTTCAAGATACCAATCCGAAGATAATTTAGAACCAGTTACAGGTTTTACTAGATATTCGGGTAAAGGTAGATCTGATCAAACATATTTTATTTTATTTAACTTTATTATTATTTTATTGCTTCTGATTATAGAAAAGTTAAATCAGATATTAGAACTATATAAAAAACCACAAACTTAGATTAGTTCTGATATAGATCATCTTACAGAAGCTATTAATAACTTAACCTTAGATCCACAAGAAAAGTCTCGGAAATATTTAACACCTCCTAAATATAAATTTTGGTTGCCAAGAAAATGAGTAATTTACAACCATTTTCTGGAAGATCCAGAACCATTAGTGAAAATAGACCTATTAGAACCCATGATAGAATTTCTACAGATAATATTTTTAATAGGATTCTTAGAAGAGGCTCTGGAAGTAATAGTCAAACAATAGTTCAATTAGTTGAAGAAATAGATGAAGATAGAAATCTAGAATTATACCATAATCTTCAAATAGACACTTTAAATCCTAGAATTCTTTATGAAGTAGGCCATCTAAACTTAAACACTGTTCAAATTACAAGTAGTAGAGAAGAAATGCATAGAATTATAGATAATTCTCAGACAATAGATTTATTTAATCCAGAAACAATTAATAAGATAAAACAATAAAATAAAAAATTTGTTCATGTAGGATTAGTTATAATAGGAATAAAAGGATTAAGTAGAAAAGAATTAGGAACTAAAGTTTTATTATTAATTTTAGATAAATCATGGAAAATAGATTTAAAGAAAGCTATAATATCTGGGATGGAAGTAGACATGAGTCAAAATTGTGCTCTTTTTTATTGTTCCCCAGGAATTTTAAAAAATATAAACTATCATAAAAATCTAAAGTTAGGTTTACAAAGTAAAGGTTATTATGATTTTGAAGGAAACAATTTAGTAATTAGTATTGGAATTTTAGGAAAAGTCAGTAATAGAACAGGGATGAAATTTAAATTAAATATTGATGGTATTGTCGAAAATATAGCTAGTAAAGGAATCAAAATGGTAGATCTTGTAAAAATAAACCCTGAAGAATTAGCTGGTTTAGATTGGAATTTAAAAGATTTTATAGAATCCTCTAGTCAGATTTTAGTACCAAGAAGGAGCTTTATTTATGAAAATACCGATGGAACAGCAAGCCTTAGATTCACACAGTATAATAAACAACAGGCAGAACCAACAGATGAGGAACCTGTTGAAGAAGAATATAGTTTTGTGAATTTTGATAGTAAACCTATTTATGATACAGAACCTGACGAGGAAAATGAAGAATTAGACTTAGACGAAACAATAGGCTATAGTTTATTTGAAGAACGAGAAATATTTGAAGAATTAGATGAAAATGAAGAAATAAAAGACATGAGTTTTAAAACAGAGGAAGCTAATATAACTTTAGATCAAATATTATGTAAAAAGTTTACTGAAGTCAATCTTCAAGAACAGGTGGATGACATGCTAATAGAATGCATGAAAAATTTAGGTATGAATTATGAAGAAACATATAATAAATTGGATATTTTAATTTACCCTTAGTTACAGATATAATAAATGGGAAAAGTATGCTTAGGGACTTCTATAAAACTGAAAAGAATTACATGGACCAAACAATGACTGAAAGTTCTATAGTAAATAGTAATAGAGGTTCAAAACGATCCAGATTTGTAACATCTGGAGAAAGCTTTGTAGAAGGTTCTAGTGGAAGAGAACCCTGGAAACTTGGTAGTCATCAGTATGAAGGAGAATCTCCCTTTAGAGGAAAAGGAGGAAGAATGCCAATAGGGAAATTATATAGTGGAAATATGTTATTAATTGAACAACAAAGTCCACAACTTTGGCCAGACGAAATATTAATTTGGGAACAAACAGTAGTTAGGAATTGGGAAACAAATAAAAAGGCAGATATAGACATGTTTGCCTATCAGAAACTTCTTTAGGACCTACAGCTTTAGGCATCTGGCAAAGTAAAAAATTACAAGCGCCGGATGAAATAAATCAAAGGAAATCATTAGGCGATAATCCTTATAATATTATAAGTCAAATTATGGTTTTATTATTAGGAGTAAATCCAGCAAAAGAAAATAATTTTATACAAGATACTGCTGTTAGAAACCTAGAACAAATTAGTATTAAAGATTTTAAATATATAAAAGAATTTAGTACAGATTTTGCTAGATTATTATTCCAAACTGGCAGAGCTATGGAAGATGAGCTCAGTGACAAATACTTAGTAAAATTACCAGGAGATTTAGGTAGAAGCATCCATGAAGAATGGAAAAATTGTTTTGGTCAAACACCAACTTTAGGAATTGGCCCTAGAATTACTTTTGTATTTAATAAACTAGAAGAAAAGTATAAAGAAGCAACATTACAGGAGCAAATTAAGAGACAGGCTTGGGCTTTTTGTAAAACAGCAATTTATACTCCACAAGCCTATGGCTATTATGAAAAATCTAGGAGAAAGAGAATAATTAGAGGAAGTACTTCTTATAATAGAAACAGTAGAAATCAAAATTATAACAATAGAAACAGATATGTTCAAAAACCTAGAAATAGAACCTGTAGATGTTTTATTTGTGGTGACGAAAAACATCTAGCTAACAGATGTCCTAACAGGAGTAAAAACCAAGAAAAAGCCAATTTAGTTGAAGAGTTAGGAGAGTATGAAATAGAAGAACTTCAGACAGATACTGAAGATAAATCTGTATATAGTATAACGAGTGATTCAGAAAATGACCTAGCCTCTAGGATAACTTATACTTATACAAATATAGAATGTGAACATACATGGATTAGATTTAGAGGAAATAATCATGTTAGTTGCTTTAACTGTAAACTATATCCTGCAATGAACAGACATTATCAATGTAATAATTGTTTTAATGAAATATGTTTTCTTTGCATTAAAAAATTATTCAATATAGACACAATATTAGAAGGTAAGGGAAATGCTATAGAGAAAAACATAGATCAAACTGATGTTTATAAAGAAAGAGTAGATAAATATGAATTAGCAATTCAAGTTTTAAATTATAAAATACAAGAATTAGAAAAACTAAATTATAAAGTACAAGAATTGGAAAATCAAAATCTTACAATAAAACAAAAACTAGAAAAATTAGAAAACCCTTTACAGGATAGCATAGAAGAAATTAGTCAAATGGCTGAAATGATTCAAGAGGAAACCTTTTCAGCTGCAATCACCATAAATAACTCAATAGCTAGTCTTATTACATTAACATTCAGAGTTTGGTTAGATGCAAATGAATATGTTACATTAACAGCTACACTAGACACAGATAGTACCAAAAGTCTTATTGGATATGATTTAATTCCACAAAAATATCATAAATTGTTACCTTATAAAATATTTACAAAGACAATTGAAAACCGAACTATGGAAATAAAACATTATATCAAACCAACAGGAATTCAGGCTTTAGATTTTGCCAGAAAGTATAGTTCAAAATATGAATTCCCACAAGTAAATGTTTCTCCTCAAGAAACAAAATCCTCAGTATTTTTATTAGGACTGAACTTCCTTTGTAGTTTAAATGGTAGCATTACTATAGGAAAAAACTACCTTACACTTAGTAAACAAGTGTATAGTTTTCCAACAAATAGATATAAGAAAACATCAGAGTTCACTCGAATGCGTGGTGAACAGGGATCATTAGAATTTTTCAAACAAGATTTACAAAAAGAAAAAACTCAGGCATGTATAGAAAATGAAACTTATAGACTATTAGGACAATTTGCAGGAATGGATTTAGAAAAGGGTCCAGAAACTGAAAACAAAATAACTTACCCTATAATACTTAAATTAGAGAAATTAGGATTCATAGGAGAAGATATTTCAAAATCTAAAGTAAAATATGTAGTCAAAATGAAGGTTAAAAATCCTGATATTAGAATAGTAACAGCAAATATAGATTATAGTCCAGCTGATGTAGAAGAATTTAAAAAACAAATTAAAGAAATGTTAGATTTAAAACTTATTCGAAAATCTGTCAGCCCTCATTGGTCAGCAACTCTTTTAGTTAGAAATCATAGTGAACTTAAAAGAGGAAAACCAAGAATAGTATATAATTATAAAAGATTAAATGATAACACCATAGATGATGCTTACAATATTCCTAATAAAGATTCCTTAATTAGGTTAATACAAAAAAAAAAGATATTTTGTAAATTTGACCTTAAATCAGGATACAATTGGTTACATTTAGAAGAATGGTTTAAGCCTTGGACGGCTTTCTCTTGTTCTGAAGGACATTTCGAATGGAATGTCTTAAGCTTTGGTTTAAAAAATGCCCCTGCAGTTTTCCAAAGATTTATGGATTCAATCTTTCTTAAGTATAAGTTTTGCTTAGTTTACATAGATGATATTTTAGTAGCTAGTGAAAATATTAAAGAACATGAAAACCATTTACTGATAGTTTTAAAAGAAATTGAGAAAATGGTTTGGTAGTTAGTAAAAGAAAAATGGAATTATTTAACAGAAAAATATCCTTTCTAGGTTTAGAAATAGGAAATGGAAAAATAGAATTACAACCTCATATTACAGAAACAATATTAAATTTCCCTGACAAGATAGAAAGTATTAAACAGCTTCAAGCATTTTTAGGACTTTTAAATTATGCAAGAAAATTTATTCCAAACCTTAGCAAATTAGCAGGACCTTTAGGTAGTAAACTTACAAAAAACGGACAAAAACATTTTAATAATGAAGATGTAGGTTTAATACAAAAAATAAAGGATGAGGTAAGAAAGATTAAGTCCTTAGAATTACCTCTAGTAACAGATTATATAATTATTGAATCTGATGGATCAGAAAAAGGATGGGGAGCAGTTATGCTCTGCAAACCATATAAATATAGTATCAAAGACACTGAAAGAATACCCGCTTACGCTAGCGGTAACTTCACAAAAAAAGGAAAAGATTGGGCTTCTTTAGATTATGAAATACAAGCTTTGATTAATGCTTTAGATAAATTTAAATTATATTTGCATAATGAATTTACTATTAGAACAGGTTGCGAAGCTATAGTTAAATTTATAAACAATGAGCATAGTAAAAACGCAAATAGAACTAGATGGATTAATCTACAAAATATTATTCAAGATAGTGGCTATACTATTAATTTTGAAAATATTAAATGAAAAAAATAATAGTTTAGCTGATTTATTATCTAGAACTATTAACAAATTCTTTGAAACAGGTAATGCCTCCAAAGCTAGTTAAGGCCAAAAGGCCTGAAAGTCCTCGAAATAGCATCGACAGCCAAGATTCAAGTATTCCGATGAATATTGATAATACCTCAAGCAACCACGTTTAAGGTACAATGTCTGAATGCTTTAAGTTTTTATTTCTCAGAGAAATATTCGAAAAAGGAGATTCGAAAGTGTACACATTATGTGATATTTAGAGGTGTAAAGATAGGAATCTGCCACACTTTTGACAGTTTTAGAAAGTATATAGTTTGTCAACAGCCTATATATAAAGGTTATTACAGCTTTGCTGAAGCACAACAAGCAGCGAGAGAATCTTTAGGTCATAATTTCTTCATTGAACCTGAAGAAATAAAGAGTTTCTCCGAGGTCACAAGAGAAAGCTCTTCCCAAATAATTGAAGATCTGAGACAGCGATTACAGCAGACTGAAACATAGTTATTACAAAAAGATCAGCAATTAGATCAGTTTCAGAGACTTGCGGCAGATTTTCAACAGAAAATTAAACAGCTTGAAGAAGAGAAAGATTACAAAGGAAAAACAGTTGAGTTGATGGAGAAGATGGTACCAAAACTCAACAAGGGAAAACAAAAATAAGAAACTGAGTTCATCGAAAAAAAAGAAAAGCCTAAAAAGAGAACTTATGAAACTTTGATCTAGACATAAAGATCAGCTAGCACAGGAAATTTTGGCTCCTTTATTTAACAAGTGGCCAGAAGCAGAAAGATTAATTAGCGCAAAGACAGAAGAAGGATTTTATAACGATCTCATGGAAGCTCAAAAGAAATTAGTAAAAATTCATTTTGCAGAGGAAGGCTTCAGATACAGAGGAATACAGGTTGTTCAACAACCTAGTAGAAATGGGTTTCCACAGTTGCTTAAACTCCACATAGATCTGAACAAGACAAACCTTCCAATAGCAGAAATTGTTAGATATTATTACTAAGGCATGGTGGAGTTCATTAGTTTTCATTTATCTGGAGAGAAAGACGAAGACGAAGAAGTGAGAATACAATTATTTGGAGAAACGTTCCTTTTAATTGGAGGAAATATGGCTTCAGTAGGACATACCTACTGTACCATATATTCGACCCTTCCACAGATGAAAAACATGGTCTTCATTCCAGCAAAGAAGAGAATCTTCTTTGGGTTATGGCAGAAAGCAAAAGAACCAAGCCAATACAGCTTTATCGACAACAGAGAAGTTTATAAATATTATCAAAAGGAAGTAAATTTAGAAAAGTTTGACAATTGGTATAAATTGTCTTAAGCTTTAGGCAATTAAGGTCACTGGGTTGCTAGAACTTCATTCTATGTAAGAAATCTCTATCTTTCTATCTATTTAATGTCTAATTATTTTTGTGGTGGTTTGTTTCTTTTTATTAAATGTTAATCATATAGTTATTTTCTCTTTGTCGTGTTAAAGTGAGCACGCAAAAAATTAGAGAGAGAGAGAGTCAATTAATTAGAGAGAGACAGTCAATTAGAGAGTGAGAGGGAGAGGGAGAGAGAGAGACTGAGAGACTGAGAGCGAGGCGGGAAGAGAGAGGGAGAGGGAGAGGGACAATCAATTAGAGAGAGAGAGTCATTTTCAGAGAGAGAGAGAGAGAGAGAGAGAGAGAGGAGAGAGAGAGCAGAGAGAGAGAAGAGAGAGAGATAGAGAGAGAGAGAGAGGGAGAGAGAGTGGAGAGCGAGAGCGGAGAGAGGGAGGAGAGAGAGAGAGAGCGGGAGAGAGCGGGAGAGAG
>CM039666.1:22666538-22674038 GCA_022405105.1 Aristolochia contorta
GAGAGAGAGAGAGAGAGAGAGAGAGAGAGAGAGAGAGAGAGAGAGAGAGAGAGAGAGAGAGAGAGAGAGAGAGAGAGAGAGAGAGAGAGAGAGAGAGAGAGAGAGAGAGAGAGAGAGAGAGAGAGAGAGAGAGAGAGAGAGAGAGAGAGAGAGAGAGAGAGAGAGAGAGAGAGAGAGAGAGAGAGAGAGAGAGAGAGAGAGAGAGAGAGAGAGAGAGAGAGAGAGAGAGAGAGAGAGAGAGAGAGAGAGAGAGAGAGAGAGAGAGAGAGAGAGAGAGAGAGAGAGAGAGAGAGAGAGAGAGAGAGAGAGAGAGAGAGAGAGAGAGAGAGAGAGAGAGAGAGAGAGAGAGAGAGAGAGAGAGAGAGAGAGAGAGAGAGAGAGAGAGAGAGAGAGAGAGAGAGAGAGAGAGAGAGAGAGAGAGAGAGAGAGAGAGAGAGAGAGAGAGAGAGAGAGAGAGAGAGAGAGAGAGAGAGAGAGAGAGAGAGAGAGAGAGAGAGAGAGAGAGAGAGAGAGAGAGAGAGAGAGAGAGAGAGAGAGAGAGAGAGAGAGAGAGAGAGAGAGAGAGAGAGAGAGAGAGAGAGAGAGAGAGAGAGAGAGAGAGAGAGAGAGAGAGAGAGAGAGAGAGAGAGAGAGAGAGAGAGAGAGAGAGAGAGAGAGAGAGAGAGAGAGAGAGAGAGAGAGAGAGAGAGAGAGAGAGAGAGAGAGAGAGAGAGAGAGAGAGAGAGAGAGAGAGAGAGAGAGAGAGAGAGAGAGAGAGAGAGAGAGAGAGAGAGAGAGAGAGAGAGAGAGAGAGAGAGAGAGAGAGAGAGAGAGAGAGAGAGAGAGAGAGAGAGAGAGAGAGAGAGAGAGAGAGAGAGAGAGAGAGAGAGAGAGAGAGAGAGAGAGAGAGAGAGAGAGAGAGAGAGAGAGAGAGAGAGAGAGAGAGAGAGAGAGAGAGAGAGAGAGAGAGAGAGAGAGAGAGAGAGAGAGAGAGAGAGAGAGAGAGAGAGAGAGAGAGAGAGAGAGAGAGAGAGAGAGAGAGAGAGAGAGAGAGAGAGAGAGAGAGAGAGAGAGAGAGAGAGAGAGAGA
Organism: Aristolochia contorta; assembly: GCA_022405105.1. NCBI lineage: Eukaryota > Viridiplantae > Streptophyta > Magnoliopsida > Piperales > Aristolochiaceae > Aristolochia > Aristolochia contorta. The sequence continues at coordinate 22,667,607 of CM039666.1, forward strand.
GAGAGAGAGAGAGAGAGAGAGAGAGAGAGAGAGAGAGAGAGAGAGAGAGAGAGAGAGAGAGAGAGAGAGAGAGAGAGAGAGAGAGAGAGAGAGAGAGAGAGAGAGAGAGAGAGAGAGAGAGAGAGAGAGAGAGAGAGAGAGAGAGAGAGAGAGAGAGAGAGAGAGAGAGAGAGAGAGAGAGAGAGAGAGAGAGAGAGAGAGAGAGAGAGAGAGAGAGAGAGAGAGAGAAGAGAGAGAGAGAGAGAGAGAGAGAGAGAGAGAGAGAGAGAGAGAGAGAGAGAGAGAGAGAGAGAGAGAGAGAGAGAGAGAGAGAGAGAGAGAGAGAGAGAGAGAGAGAGAGAGAGAGAGAGAGAGAGAGAGAGAGAGAGAGAGAGAGAGAGAGAGAGAGAGAGAGAGAGAGAGAGAGAGAGAGAGAGAGAGAGAGAGAGAGAGAGAGAGAGAGAGAGAGAGAGAGAGAGAGAGAGAGAGAGAGAGAGAGAGAGAGAGAGAGAGAGAGAGAGAGAGAGAGAGAGAGAGAGAGAGAGAGAGAGAGAGAGAGAGAGAGAGAGAGAGAGAGAGAGAGAGAGAGAGAGAGAGAGAGAGAGAGAGAGAGAGAGAGAGAGAGAGAGAGAGAGAGAGAGAGAGAGAGAGAGAGAGAGAGAGAGAGAGAGAGAGAGAGAGAGAGAGAGAGAGAGAGAGAGAGAGAGAGAGAGAGAGAGAGAGAGAGAGAGAGAGAGAGAGAGAGAGAGAGAGAGAGAGAGAGAGAGAGAGAGAGAGAGAGAGAGAGAGAGAGAGAGAGAGAGAGAGAGAGAGAGAGAGAGAGAGAGAGAGAGAGAGAGAGAGAGAGAGAGAGAGAGAGAGAGAGAGAGAGAGAGAGAGAGAGAGAGAGAGAGAGAGAGAGAGAGAGAGAGAGAGAGAGAGAGAGAGAGAGAGAGAGAGAGAGAGAGAGAGAGAGAGAGAGAGAGAGAGAGAGAGAGAGAGAGAGAGAGAGAGAGAGAGAGAGAGAGAGAGAGAGAGAGAGAGAGAGAGAGAGAGAGAGAGAGAGAGAGAGAGAGAGAGAGAGAGAGAGAGAGAGAGAGAGAGAGAGAGAGAGAGAGAGAGAGAGAGAGAGAGAGAGAGAGAGAGAGAGAGAGAGAGAGAGAGAGAGAGAGAGAGAGAGAGAGAGAGAGAGAGAGAGAGAGAGAGAGAGAGAGAGAGAGAGAGAGAGAGAGAGAGAGAGAGAGAGAGAGAGAGAGAGAGAGAGAGAGAGAGAGAGAGAGAGAGAGAGAGAGAGAGAGAGAGAGAGAGAGAGAGAGAGAGAGAGAGAGAGAGAGAGAGAGAGAGAGAGAGAGAGAGAGAGAGAGAGAGAGAGAGAGAGAGAGAGAGAGAGAGAGAGAGAGAGAGAGAGAGAGAGAGAGAGAGAGAGAGAGAGAGAGAGAGAGAGAGAGAGAGAGAGAGAGAGAGAGAGAGAGAGAGAGAGAGAGAGAGAGAGAGAGAGAGAGAGAGAGAGAGAGAGAGAGAGAGAGAGAGAGAGAGAGAGAGAGAGAGAGAGAGAGAGAGAGAGAGAGAGAGAGAGAGAGAGAGAGAGAGAGAGAGAGAGAGAGAGAGAGAGAGAGAGAGAGAGAGAGAGAGAGAGAGAGAGAGAGAGAGAGAGAGAGAGAGAGAGAGAGAGAGAGAGAGAGAGAGAGAGAGAGAGAGAGAGAGAGAGAGAGAGAGAGAGAGAGAGAGAGAGAGAGAGAGAGAGAGAGAGAGAGAGAGAGAGAGAGAGAGAGAGAGAGAGAGAGAGAGAGAGAGAGAGAGAGAGAGAGAGAGAGAGAGAGAGAGAGAGAGAGAGAGAGAGAGAGAGAGAGAGAGAGAGAGAGAGAGAGAGAGAGAGAGAGAGAGAGAGAGAGAGAGAGAGAGAGAGAGAGAGAGAGAGAGAGAGAGAGAGAGAGAGAGAGAGAGAGAGAGAGAGAGAGAGAGAGAGAGAGAGAGAGAGAGAGAGAGAGAGAGAGAGAGAGAGAGAGAGAGAGAGAGAGAGAGAGAGAGAGAGAGAGAGAGAGAGAGAGAGAGAGAGAGAGAGAGAGAGAGAGAGAGAGAGAGAGAGAGAGAGAGAGAGAGAGAGAGAGAGAGAGAGAGAGAGAGAGAGAGAGAGAGAGAGAGAGAGAGAGAGAGAGAGAGAGAGAGAGAGAGAGAGAGAGAGAGAGAGAGAGAGAGAGAGAGAGAGAGAGAGAGAGAGAGAGAGAGAGAGAGAGAGAGAGAGAGAGAGAGAGAGAGAGAGAGAGAGAGAGAGAGAGAGAGAGAGAGAGAGAGAGAGAGAGAGAGAGAGAGAGAGAGAGAGAGAGAGAGAGAGAGAGAGAGAGAGAGAGAGAGAGAGAGAGAGAGAGAGAGAGAGAGAGAGAGAGAGAGAGAGAGAGAGAGAGAGAGAGAGAGAGAGAGAGAGAGAGAGAGAGAGAGAGAGAGAGAGAGAGAGAGAGAGAGAGAGAGAGAGAGAGAGAGAGAGAGAGAGAGAGAGAGAGAGAGAGAGAGAGAGAGAGAGAGAGAGAGAGAGAGAGAGAGAGAGAGAGAGAGAGAGAGAGAGAGAGAGAGAGAGAGAGAGAGAGAGAGAGAGAGAGAGAGAGAGAGAGAGAGAGAGAGAGAGAGAGAGAGAGAGAGAGAGAGAGAGAGAGAGAGAGAGAGAGAGAGAGAGAGAGAGAGAGAGAGAGAGAGAGAGAGAGAGAGAGAGAGAGAGAGAGAGAGAGAGAGAGAGAGAGAGAGAGAGAGAGAGAGAGAGAGAGAGAGAGAGAGAGAGAGAGAGAGAGAGAGAGAGAGAGAGAGGAGAGAGAGAGAGAGAGAGAGAGAGAGAGAGAGAGAGAGAGAGAGAGAGAGAGAGAGAGAGAGAGAGAGAGAGAGAGAGAGAGAGAGAGAGAGAGAGAGAGAGAGAGAGAGAGAGAGAGAGAGAGAGAGAGAGAGAGAGAGAGAGAGAGAGAGAGAGAGAGAGAGAGAGAGAGAGAGAGAGAGAGAGAGAGAGAGAGAGAGAGAGAGAGAGAGAGAGAGAGAGAGAGAGAGAGAGAGAGAGAGAGAGAGAGAGAGAGAGAGAGAGAGAGAGAGAGAGAGAGAGAGAGAGAGAGAGAGAGAGAGAGAGAGAGAGAGAGAGAGAGAGAGAGAGAGAGAGAGAGAGAGAGAGAGAGAGAGAGAGAGAGAGAGAGAGAGAGAGAGAGAGAGAGAGAGAGAGAGAGAGAGAGAGAGAGAGAGAGAGAGAGAGAGAGAGAGAGAGAGAGAGAGAGAGAGAGAGAGAGAGAGAGAGAGAGAGAGAGAGAGAGAGAGAGAGAGAGAGAGAGAGAAGGAGAGAGAGAGAGAGAGAGAGAGAGAGAGAGAGAGAGAGAGAGAGAGAGAGAGAGAGAGAGAGAGAGAGAGAGAGAGAGAGAGAGAGAGAGAGAGAGAGAGAGAGAGAGAGAGAGAGAGAGAGAGAGAGAGAGAGAGAGAGAGAGAGAGAGAGAGAGAGAGAGAGAGAGAGAGAGAGAGAGAGAGAGAGAGAGAGAGAGAGAGAGAGAGAGAGAGAGAGAGAGAGAGAGAGAGAGAGAGAGAGAGAGAGAGAGAGAGAGAGAGAGAGAGAGAGAGAGAGAGAGAGAGAGAGAGAGAGAGAGAGAGAGAGAGAGAGAGAGAGAGAGAGAGAGAGAGAGAGAGAGAGAGAGAGAGAGAGAGAGAGAGAGAGAGAGAGAGAGAGAGAGAGAGAGAGAGAGAGAGAGAGAGAGAGAGAGAGAGAGAGAGAGAGAGAGAGAGAGAGAGAGAGAGAGAGAGAGAGAGAGAGAGAGAGAGAGAGAGAGAGAGAGAGAGAGAGAGAGAGAGAGAGAGAGAGAGAGAGAGAGAGAGAGAGAGAGAGAGAGAGAGAGAGAGAGAGAGAGAGAGAGAGAGAGAGAGAGAGAGAGAGAGAGAGAGAGAGAGAGAGAGAGAGAGAGAGAGAGAGAGAGAGAGAGAGAGAGAGAGAGAGAGAGAGAGAGAGAGAGAGAGAGAGAGAGAGAGAGAGAGAGAGAGAGAGAGAGAGAGAGAGAGAGAGAGAGAGAGAGAGAGAGAGAGAGAGAGAGAGAGAGAGAGAGAGAGAGAGAGAGAGAGAGAGAGAGAGAGAGAGAGAGAGAGAGAGAGAGAGAGAGAGAGAGAGAGAGAGAGAGAGAGAGAGAGAGAGAGAGAGAGAGAGAGAGAGAGAGAGAGAGAGAGAGAGAGAGAGAGAGAGAGAGAGAGAGAGAGAGAGAGAGAGAGAGAGAGAGAGAGAGAGAGAGAGAGAGAGAGAGAGAGAGAGAGAGAGAGAGAGAGAGAGAGAGAGAGAGAGAGAGAGAGAGAGAAGAGAGAGAGAGAGAGAGAGAGAGAGAGAGAGAGAGAGAGAGAGAGAGAGAGAGAGAGAGAGAGAGAGAGAGAGAGAGAGAGAGAGAGAGAGAGAGAGAGAGAGAGAGAGAGAGAGAGAGAGAGAGAGAGAGAGAGAGAGAGAGAGAGAGAGAGAGAGAGAGAGAGAGAGAGAGAGAGAGAGAGAGAGAGAGAGAGAGAGAGAGAGAGAGAGAGAGAGAGAGAGAGAGAGAGAGAGAGAGAGAGAGAGAGAGAGAGAGAGAGAGAGAGAGAGAGAGAGAGAGAGAGAGAGAGAGAGAGAGAGAGAGAGAGAGAGAGAGAGAGAGAGAGAGAGAGAGAGAGAGAGAGAGAGAGAGAGAGAGAGAGAGAGAGAGAGAGAGAGAGAGAGAGAGAGAGAGAGAGAGAGAGAGAGAGAGAGAGAGAGAGAGAGAGAGAGAGAGAGAGAGAGAGAGAGAGAGAGAGAGAGAGAGAGAGAGAGAGAGAGAGAGAGAGAGAGAGAGAGAGAGAGAGAGAGAGAGAGACAGAGAGAGAGAGAGAGAGAGAGAGAGAGAGAGAGAGAGAGAGAGAGAGAGAGAGAGAGAGAGAGAGAGAGAGAGAGAGAGAGAGAGAGAGAGAGAGAGAGAGAGAGAGAGAGAGAGAGAGAGAGAGAGAGAGAGAGAGAGAGAGAGAGAGAGAGAGAGAGAGAGAGAGAGAGAGAGAGAGAGAGAGAGAGAGAGAGAGAGAGAGAGAGAGAGAGAGAGAGAGAGAGAGAGAGAGAGAGAGAGAGAGAGAGAGAGAGAGAGAGAGAGAGAGAGAGAGAGAGAGAGAGAGAGAGAGAGAGAGAGAGAGAGAGAGAGAGAGAGAGAGAGAGAGAGAGAGAGAGAGAGAGAGAGAGAGAGAGAGAGAGAGAGAGAGAGAGAGAGAGAGAGAGAGAGAGAGAGAGAGAGAGAGAGAGAGAGAGAGAGAGAGAGAGAGAGAGAGAGAGAGAGAGAGAGAGAGAGAGAGAGAGAGAGAGAGAGAGAGAGAGAGAGAGAGAGAGAGAGAGAGAGAGAGAGAGAGAGAGAGAGAGAGAGAGAGAGAGAGAGAGAGAGAGAGTAGAGAGAGAGAGAGAGAGAGAGAGAGAGAGAGAGAGAGAGAGAGAGAGAGAGAGAGAGAGAGAGAGAGAGAGAGAGAGAGAGAGAGAGAGAGAGAGAGAGAGAGAGAGAGAGAGAGAGAGAGAGAGAGAGAGAGAGAGAGAGAGAGAGAGAGAGAGAGAGAGAGAGAGAGAGAGAGAGAGAGAGAGAGAGAGAGAGAGAGAGAGAGAGAGAGAGAGAGAGAGAGAGAGAGAGAGAGAGAGAGAGAGAGAGAGAGAGAGAGAGAGAGAGAGAGAGAGAGAGAGAGAGAGAGAGAGAGAGAGAGAGAGAGAGAGAGAGAGAGAGAGAGAGAGAGAGAGAGAGAGAGAGAGAGAGAGAGAGAGAGAGAGAGAGAGAGAGAGAGAGAGAGAGAGAGAGAGAGAGAGAGAGAGAGAGAGAGAGAGAGAGAGAGAGAGAGAGAGAGAGAGAGAGAGAGAGAGAGAGAGAGAGAGAGAGAGAGAGAGAGAGAGAGAGAGAGAGAGAGAGAGAGAGAGAGAGAGAGAGAGAGAGAGAGAGAGAGAGAGAGAGAGAGAGAGAGAGAGAGAGAGAGAGAGAGAGAGAGAGAGAGAGAGAGAGAGAGAGAGAGAGAGAGAGAGAGAGAGAGAGAGAGAGAGAGAGAGAGAGAGAGAGAGAGAGAGAGAGAGAGAGAGAGAGAGAGAGAGAGAGAGAGAGAGAGAGAGAGAGAGAGAGAGAGAGAGAGAGAGAGAGAGAGAGAGAGAGAGAGAGAGAGAGAGAGAGAGAGAGAGAGAGAGAGAGAGAGAGAGAGAGAGAGAGAGAGAGAGAGAGAGAGAGAGAGAGAGAGAGAGAGAGAGAGAGAGAGAGAGAGAGAGAGAGAGAGAGAGAGAGAGAGAGAGAGAGAGAGAGAGAGAGAGAGAGAGAGAGAGAGAGAGAGAGAGAGAGAGAGAGAGAGAGAGAGAGAGAGAGAGAGAGAGAGAGAGAGAGAGAGAGAGAGAGAGAGAGAGAGAGAGAGAGAGAGAGAGAGAGAGAGAGAGAGAGAGAGAGAGAGAGAGAGAGAGAGAGAGAGAGAGAGAGAGAGAGAGAGAGAGAGAGAGAGAGAGAGAGAGAGAGAGAGAGAGAGAGAGAGAGA
>CM039666.1:22684038-22772120 GCA_022405105.1 Aristolochia contorta
TAGAAAGTCTGTTAGAGGGAGAGAGAGAGAGAGAAAAAAAGAAAGAGGCAGAGAGTCTAGTATAGAGAGAGAGACTCTATTAGAGAGAGAGAGATACTCTATTAGAGAGAGAGAGAGATACTCTATTAGAGAGAGAGAACGACAGAGAGATTGTACCAGAGAGATAGAGAGAGTCTATTAGAGAGAGGGAAAGAGAGTCTACTAGAGAGAGAGTCTATTGGAGAGAGAGACTCTGTTAGAAAGAGAAAGAGTGTATTATAGAGGGAGGCTATTAGAGAGAGAGATACAGCATATTAGAGAGAAAGAGAGAGTCCATTAGATAGAGAGATAGAGTCTATTGGAGAGAGAGAGAGAGAGAGAGAGAGAGAGAGAGATTGGAGAGATAGAGAGACTCTTTTAGAGAGAGAATGACTATATTAGAGAGAGAGACTATTAGAGAGAGAGAGAGTCCATTAGATAGAGATTTAGAGTCCATTGGAGAGAGAGAACAAGAGAGAGAGATAGAGAGACAGAGATAAAGAGAGTCTATTAGAGAGAGTCTGTTAGAGAGAGAGAGAGAGAGAGAGAGAGAGAGAGATGGTGAAAGAGTCAATTAGAGAGATAGATAGTGAGTGAGAGAGCCTTTAAAAGCGAGAGTGAGAGTATATTTGAGAGATGTAAAGTCTATTGAAGGGAGAGAAACAGGGAGAGAATGAGAGAGAAACAGAGAGAGAAACGAGAGAGTGAGAGTATATTTGAGAGAAAGCAATAGTATATTAGAGGGATAGAGAGTCTATTTCAGAGATAGAAATAAACGGAGAGAGAAGAAAGAGGGAGAGAGAGAGAGAGAGCCTATTGGGGAGAAAGAGAGTCTATAAGACATAGAGAGTGAGTCTATTAGAGAGAGAGAGATAGTCTATTTGAGAGAGGGGAAGAGAGTGTATAAGAGAGAGAGAGAGTCTACAAGAGAGAGAGAGAGAGAGACTACTAGAGAGAAAGAGTATATTAGAGAGAGAGTATATTGGAGAGAGAAACTCTTTAGAGAGAGTATTGGACAGAGAGAGAGAGTGTGTTTTAGAGAGAGTATATTAGATGGAGAGAGGGAGAGAGATAGAGGGAGAGAGACAGAGAGAGAGACAGAGAGAGAAAGAGAGAGACGTTGCAAGATAGAGAGAGAGAGATAGAAAGATAGAGAGAGGAGGGAGAGAGAGAGGGCGAGAGAGTCATAGGGAGAGGGACGGAGACAGAGAAAGAGTCTATTAGAGAGAGGGGCAGAGACAAACTGACAGAGAGAGTGAGAGAGTCAATTAGAGAAATAGAGAGTGAGTCAGAGAGCCTTTTAAAGTGTGACCGAGAGCAAATTAGAGGGATGGAGAGTCCATTAGAGAGAGAGAGAGAGAGTCTATCAGAGAGAGAGAGTCTGTTAGGGAGAGAGAGAGTCCATTAGGGAGAGAGAGAGTACATTAGAAAGACAGAGACAGTCATTTAGAGAGAGAGAGAGCGGGAGAGAGAGAGAGGAGAGAGAGAGAGAGAGAGAGAGAGAGCGAGAGAGAGCGTTGGAGAGAGTGAGAGATAGACAGGTAGAGAGCGAGAGCTGAGAGAGAGAGAGAGAGAGAGAGAGAGAGAGAGAGAGAGAGAGAGAGAGAGAGAGAGAGAGAGAGAGAGAGAGATAGACAGATAAAGAGAGAGAGGGAGAAACAGAGAGAGAGAGAGAGAGAAAGAGAGAGAGAGAGATAGGGAAAGAGATAGATAGAGAGAGACAGAGAGAGAGAGAGAGAGAGAGGGAGAGAGCAGGAGAGAGGCAGAGAGAGTGTCTTTGAGAGAGAGAAAGAGTCTTTTAGAGAGAGAGTATTTGATAAAGAGAGAGTGGCAGAGAGAGAGAGAGAGAGAGAGAGAAAGAAAGAGATGAGATAGAGAGAGAGAGAGGAAGAGAGAATCTATTGGGGGAGAGATAGTGTTTATTAGACAGAGAGAGACTCTATTAGAGAGAGATAGTCTTTAGAGAGAGAGAGAGAGAGAGAGAGAGAGAGAGAGAGAGAGAGAGAGAGAGAGAGTGCGAGAGAGAGATTCAACTAGAGAGATAGAGAGAGTCTATTAGAGAGAGGGAAAGAGAGTCTACTGGAGAGAGACAGTCTATTGGAGCGAGGGAGAGAGAGAGAGAGAGAGTCCTTTAGAGAGAGAAAGAGTATATTAGAGAGATAGATATACAACATAGTAGAGAGAGAGAGAAAGAGAGTCCATTAGATAGAGAGATAGAGTCTATTAGAGAGAGGGAGAGTCAGTTAGAGAGGGTGAAGCAGAGAGACAGAGAGAGAGAGAGAGAGAGAGAGAGAGAGTGAAAGAGTCAATTAAAGAGATAGATAGTGAGTGAGAGAGCCTATCAAAGCGAGAGTTAGAGTATATTAGAGGGATGTAGAGTGTATTAGAAGGAGAGAAACAAGGAGAGAAAGAGAGAGAGAGAGAGAGAGAGAGAGAGCAGGAGAGAGATAGAGAGAGACAGAGAGAATTAGATAGAGGAAGTTTATCAGAGAGAGAGCGAGAGTATATTAGAGGGATAGTGATTGAGAGATAGAGATAGACAGAGAGACAAGAAAGAGGGAGAGAGAGAGAGCCTATTGGGGAGCGAGAGAGTCTATAAGACATAGAGAGAGAGAGAGAGAGAGAGAGAGAGCGGGAGAGTGATAGAGAAAGAGAGTGACAGAGACAGAGAAGCAGAGTCTATTCGAAAGAGAGGGACAGAGAGACAAATAGAGAGAGTGAGAGAATCAATTGGAGAGATAGAGATTGAGTCAGAGAGCCTATTTTTGTGAGAGCGAGAGTTTATTAGAGGGATGGAGAGTCTATTAGAGAGAGAGAGAGAAGCAATTAGAGAGACAGAGACAGTCAATTAGGGAGAGAGAGAGAGAGAGAGAGAGAGAGAGAGAGAGAGAGAGAGAGAGAGAGAGAGAGAGAGAGAGAGGAGAGAGAGAGAGAGAGGGAGAGAGCGTTGGAGAGAGTGGGAGGTAGGCAGGGAGAGAGTGAGAGATAGACAGGGAGAGAGAGAGAGAGAGAGAGAGAGAGAGAGAGAAGGAGAGAGAGAGAGAGAGAGAGAGAGAGAGAGAAAGAGAATAAGGTTGTGATATATACGTGTACTGAAGCTGTTTAATATGGCAATACACATATATCCATTCAAAAAGAGGTATAATATAAATAAAAAATAAAAAATTTGCTTATCAAATTATTAATAACTAATTATATCTACGTGTATAGATACCTACTTTAACCCAAACCTTGTACATCCTTGTAAATACCTAATCATAATTTTAGCCTATGGTTTAAGATTAGCAACCAATGCTAATTATAATACTATAATTATGAATGTATTAATACTTAGAGTTTGAGGCGATGTGATCCTCGTTGTCAAGCAAGGAGAACCGAGGGTTTCAGAATGAAACTTTTCTCGACTAAGATGTCAACTTAGTTGACGTTGCGAATAGAAAGGACAAAACAATAGAAACCCCGCATGTAAATCCTTCAGATAAGGTGAATCGTAGGATGCCACAAATGAATGCAAAAGTAAACTTCATAAGTTGGGATTTGACGCTTCGAATGAATGCGAAATTTCACTCGATAAGTCAGGATTGAACACCACAAAAACGGTGAATTCTTGGTGAGTTCGAAGTTCTCAAGGAACCAAAAATGAGAAAATAATCTCTGAAATTCGTAATAAAACCTCTGCACCCAAAAGAAACAATGGAGGCTTTTTTAAAAGCCTATGGTTTACACCATTCAAGTTCTCATTCTCACTGTATATAATTGGGCTTAAAATATAGGAAAGACCATTAATTTGGCTCACTAATTACTCCACGTTCAAAGTTAAAGACTCACCTAAAGATCTTCAGCTTCAATCATGTTAACACCTCAAAAATTCGAATCATGTACAATATTTTGATCTTCAAAATATTTTTGGATAAACCCGTTCAAGCAATTCTTGAAACGCTTCGTTCGGGCATGAGTCATTGGTCCGTCAAATTCTCCCAGAGTGTTAGCATCTTCTCTGAATTGCCTCTCGGGTTGCCACTCGGGTCATGAGCATCATCATTCCCTCCCTCTTTTTTGAGGATTTGTCCTCAAATCCGAATCTGCAGAATAATGAGTCAGATCATAAACATTAAAAATGGCACTTATGATATACTCACCTGGCACATCAAGTTTGTAGACATTGTTGTTGATCCGTTTAACTACTCGAAAAGGTCCTTCACTCTGAGGTGCCAACTTACACTTCCTTTGAGCTGGGAAACGTTCCTTCCGCATGTGCACCCAAACCAATCACCTGGTTCAAATATAACGTCACCTCAGTGTTTGTTTGAATTCTTGATGTATTGTTGCGTTCTCAGCTCATTGTTGAGTCACGCTCGCTCATGCAATTGTTTGACAAATTCAGCTTTCTTTTTTCCATCTAAATTCAGATGCTGAGACACAGGTCCTATTAACTACTTCGATTAGTCCGATGGTTTGTGGATGACAAGTAGTAGAAACAAAAGTTTGGTTCCAAACTTACCCACAATGTTTTCCAAAAGTAGAAAAGAAACTTTACATCACGATCATACATTATCATCCTAGGCATACCATTCAAGTGAACTAGATTTCTGGATTTTTTTCTTAAACAGAAACAGAATTGGAAGCAGCAAATCAAAACACATCCAGAGCCCTGTCTTTGTTCCAATTTTTCATTTGCATAATGGATGATGACAGCCCTATAAATGACCTTATAAATTTCTTCAAACGACACTCAAAAGTCAGAAGTCAGACCAGACACTTTGGAAATACTTTCTTCTAATCAACAGATTCACTATTAGACAAGAATATAGAGATTTAGCATTGCAGAAGGAAAACATTGTCTTGCAGCACTACAATCCCTATAATCCTGAATGAACTGTGGCAAACTAATAATGCAAAAATAAACCTTCTTTAAAAAAACAACAAACAACTACAATAAACCCCTAATTTTTACAATCAAACCCCTACTATGAACCCTAGAAGAAAAAGGATCTCATCATGTCTGTACGTGACGAGTCGTAAGCTATAGACCCGCTTTGATACCATGTTGACAAAATAAAGGAATCCTTTTCAATTACTTTGTTGTCTTCAAATAGGCTAAATTACAAGGGTTTACGGTTAAAATAAAAATTATAAAAATAATCTTGAACCTTAATAAATAACTAAAATATAATAAAGAAACTCTAATTACAATAATACCCTATGTCGTTTGAGTTTTCCAACAGTTTCAACCACATCTATCACAAAAGGTGGAGAATCTGACAACAACACATAGTCTACCTCAAGTTGTTAAAAAAATACCAAAACCATGTGGAACCACGTTTTGTAATTTAATGCCTTGTTAAGAGCAGTAACGAGATTTATCCTACTAATAAGAAAATTAGATAAATTATGGCATAGACTATACTTAATAATAAATAGCATGATCCAAACTCAGAACCAAAGTACATATACAAACCATGATTCTAAAAGGTTTCAAATCCTTACAGAAAAAAAAAAATTATATATATATATATATATATATATATATAACACAAGTAGAATAATAATTATTAATTAAAATGAAAAGAATTGTAAGGACTTATAGGATTGAAGCTTTGAAGGAAGCTGCACCTCTGCGAGGAGAACCCACTGCCTTAAATATCTTTTATTTTTCTCTATTACCTCCTCTCTATTTGCCTTTCCTTCTGTAATATTTGTCATTGCCCTGCACAATCAATCTCTACTATGAACACCAGAAGAAGAAGGATCTCATCACGTCTGTCAGTGACGAGTCGTAAGCTATAGACCCGGTTTGATACCATCTTGACAAAACTAAGGAATCCTTTTCAATTACTTTGTTGTTTTCAAATAGGCTGAATTACAAGGGTTTAAGGTAAAATAAAAATTATAAAAATAATCTTGAACCTTAATAAATAACTAAAATATAAAATAGAAACTCTAATTACAATAATACCCTATGTCGTTTGATTTTTCCAACAGTTTCAACCACATCTTTCTCAAAAGGTGGAGAGTCTGAGAACAACACAGTCTACCCCGAGTTGTTAAAAAAATACCAAAACCATGCGGGACCACCTTTTGTAATTTAATGCCTTGTTAAGAGCAGTAACGAGATTTATCCCACTAATAAGAAAATTAGATAAATTATGGCATAGACTATACTTAATAATAAATAGCATGACCCAAACTCAGAACCAAAGTACATATACTAACCTGGATTCTAAAAGGTTTCAAATCCTTACAGAAAAAAAATATATATATATATATATAACACAAGTAGAATAATAAGTATTAATTAAAATGAAAATAATTGTAAGGACTTATAGGATTGAAGCTTTGAACGAAGCTGCACTACTACGAGGAGAACCCACTGCCGTAAAGATCTTTTATTTTTCTCTATTCCCTCCTCTCTATTTGCTTTTCCTTCTGTAATATTTGTGATGGCCCTGCACAATCAAACCTCTACTATGAACCCTAGAAGAAGAAGGATCTCATCACGTCTGTCAGTGACGAGTCGTAAGCTATAGACCCTCTTTGATACCATGTTGACAAAACTAAGGAATCTTTTTCAATTACTTTGCTGTCTTCAAATAGGCTGAATTATAAGGGTTTAGGGTTAAAATAAAAATTATAAAAATAATATTGAACCTTAATAAATAACTAATATATAATATAGAAACTCTAATTACAATAATACCCTATGTCCCTTGAGTTTTCCAACAGTTTCAACCACATCTATCTCAAAAGGTGGAGAGTCTGAGAACAACACATAGTCTACCTCGAGTTGTTAAAAAAATACCAAAACCATGTGGGACCACCTTTTGTAATTTAATGCCTTGTTAAGAGCAGTAACGAGATTTATCCTACAATAAGAAAATTAGATAAATTATGGCGTAGACTATACTTAATAATAAATAGCATGATCCAAACTCAGAACCAAAGTACATATACTAACCTGGATTCTAAAAGGTTTCAAATCCTTACAGAAAAAAAAAATATATATACACAAGTAGAATAATAAGTATTAATTAAAATGAAAAGACTTGTGAGGAATTATAGGATTGAAGCTTTGAATGATGATGCACCGCGGCGTGGAGAACCCACTGCCTTAAAAATCTTTTATTTTTCTCTATTCCTTCCTCTCTATTTGCTTTTCCTTATGTAATATTTGTCATGGCCCTGCGTGGCTAGATTTCTACCATTGGTCGAAGGAAACTGAAGTCTCTGAGTCGGCAAAACCTGTCAGATTTAATTTGTTTTCATTATTAAACTTATACTTTGAGTATTGGATGTTCTTTCGCACTTATTTTCATGTTTTTTTCATTTAATTACTAGGAGACCAACTAGTTTACTGAGCGTTGCAATCTGCTGCTAAGTTAGATATCAAATCCGTAATTGTTTGTTCCCTCTAACTTGTGAAGGAACTAAGATTTAATAATTACTGCATCTAAGTTTTTTAATCTTAGAGAGAATTTTCAACTAAATTAAATGCAACTGTATGTGCTTGTGTTGTTTAGCTTCATCAATTTTCTAATTCTTAATGTTGTTGCTATATTGAATCTCTAGTGCTTCTCTTGGGATGATTATTAGTTCAGGTTAATTAGTTCGGTTGTTTTATAGTTAGCTATAAACAAGGAGAAATAGTTCGGTGATAAATATCCAAAGTGTGAATTGATATATCCATGCATCAATGATCAGTTGTGGACTTCAGATGGTGGATATTGTCTAAGACCAATGTTTGTTGCTAAGTGTTATTAATATCTCAATCTGAATAGTTCCTTATCAGTTTTCTTCCACTTTCCTTCCTTTATGACCAACCCCCCTCTCCAATTCTTATTTACTGCACTAGATATTCTCTATGGAAATGATCCTTACTCACCCACAACATTTGTTTTGATAAATTTTTTTTGTTGACTACAACAGCACATTGTGTTCTCACAGAGGAAAAATCGTATAAAGAGCATGAACTAGAGAGAGAGAGAGAGAGAGAGAGAGAGAGAGAGAAAGTGAGAATGGGAGAGCGACTCGTACAACAAAAGACAACATGAGTGTCTGTCGCTTTGGGTTTTTGGAAAGAGTTATGCTAGGCGTACATTACTGTTTGTGTACATTTTGGGTACAACCCTCACCATAGAATTGGGGTATTAAAATATTCCTCTTGGGGGTCCCACTTCTACAGTGAGGGTTGTTCCCAAAATGTGTGCAAACAGTATTGTTCGCACATCTTTATTCTTTTGGAAAACCCCTTCTCTCCTTCTTCCGTAGCTTCAACAGCAGCGTAAAATTCAATGGCTAGAAAGAAAACATCTTGCTGAATAATCGCTTGCCGAAGTTGTCGGGTGAAGAGACGTCACCGAACTGAAATCTAAGAGCGCACAACCTCTTCGTACGGAACTATTTTCCCCAAATTAGACGAACAATTAATTTCCCCAATTAGATGAACAATTTTATTAACTTGTTTTCATGTATATATAGATACAAAGATTTAGAGTCCTCATCAGTTAAGGCAACCGTGGGACAAACTTAGAAGTTTAAAGGAAGTAAACAAAAGATTACATATCTTTTAAGGAGTCTAATCTTGGTAGGTCTCTTGATCCAAGATCCTTATCCTGGAGTAGTATTCTATCAGTCCCTGCAGGCTGAGTGGGTTTTGAATTACACAAAACTTGGTAAGAAACTCGAGGATTGGCTGCGAGAGACTCGTTTGGTCAATATATTTGCAACCTGATCTTTGGTACAAATATAACGAATAAGGAAATGGGCTGCATTGATTCACTCTCTGATAAAATGGTAGACTAGCTCCACATGCTTGACTCGACAGTGAAAGACTGGGCTTGCCACAATATATGTGGCGGAGAAATTATCACACCATAGCAATGGGGGAGATTTGAGAAATATACGGAGCTCCTTAAATAAATGAAGAACCCATGATACCTCAGCGGCTCCTATGGCAAGAGCTTTGTATTCGGCCCCCGCACTACACTGAGCCACAATGGGTTGCTTCTTGGAGGACCATGAGATTGAAGAATCACTAAACTTAATAAAAACCCTAGTGATAGAATGACGATCATCTAGAAATCCCCCCTAGCCTGCATTGGTGAAGACATCTAGGCCGAAATCTCTGGTCGGCTGAATGAGAAAATTGTTAGTACCTTTCAAATACCGGAGGATGCACTTAACAACAGCCCAAAGAATATCTGCTGGGGGTTGCTGAAACTTACATGCTTGGTTGATTGAATACTGAATATACGGGCATGTCAAAGTTAGGTAGTGCAAAGCACCAATTGTAGAATGATACTGAGTGGCATCACTAAGAAGGGTACCTTCAAACTTTGATAGTTTGGACCACGCAACTACCAAAGTTGTAAGAGGCTTCATTTCAGACAAGTCAAGAGGAGTTAACAGCTCAGAAATATACTTTGACAGAGAAAGGTGAATTACCTGTGGAAGTATGGGTCAGATCAATGCCAAGAAAATAGTGAAGATTACCCAAGTCATTTATGAAAAGTGTGCGTATCTCAGCACTTGAACAACAAGTAACAATTATATCATCAACATAGATGAAAAATAAAAAAGAGCTAAACTCTGACCATAATGACAAAATATATAGGTGTCGGCCTTAGATAATACAAACCTGAGCTCAACAAGAAAGGATGTAATACGGGTGTGCCAAGCTCAAGGGATTTGCTTTATGCCATAGAGAGACTTGTGTAACCGACACACTGCGTGTGGATGAGAGTTATCAATAAATCCAGGTGGCTGCGACATATAGACCTCCTCGTCTAAAGTATTGTTAAGAAATGCATTGCTAACGTCGAGATGAGTTTTGAGCCAATTTTTACTGACATCAAGCAAAAGAATGGTGCAAATAGTTACCGACTTAATAACTGGACTGAAGGTCTCAAAGTAGTTATTTGTCTACAAGTCCCATAATTTGTTGATTGTTCAGAACTGGGACCATCTGTTGTCACCAGAGTAGCTAATTATTATGGTCCAGCTTCATAGATACATAGTGTGATATGTTAGAGACCAAGAGATGGACTCGGACGTGCATAAGACCGAGGTCAAATGCATGTTCTTGAGCATATGTCCCCTTGCTGGGCATATTGAAAACTGAGGGAGTAGTTGAAGACGCAGGAGAGGGAACGCCCACCATTTAAAAGAAGGAGAAGAGAGAGTGATCATAGAGCAAATAGAAGCTGACGGCTGACGCGCGGAAAAGGGAAGAAAATGACGTAGAAATTTAGGGTTTTGCCGGATACCATGTAAACGAATGATTTCTGGACAATTCTATTAATTTGTGTTCACGTACATATAGATACAATTACATAGAATCCACATCTGTTAAGGCAACCGTGGGACAGACTCAGAAGTCTTAGCCTAAAATGAAGCATATGAAAGATTACATATCTAATAAGGAGTTTAGTCTAGGTATCTCTTGATCTGAGATCCTTACCCTGGATTAGTATTCTATCAAGAACAACATTTGATATTTTAAGACAGGATAAGTTCTTTGTTAAATTGAATAAATGTGTATTCAGAAAAAGGAGCTTGACTATTTGGGTCATATTGTTACTGATCAATGTGTTAAGGTTGATGACCAGAATATTTCCTCTATGACTGACTGGCCACGACCTACTAATATATCATAATTATGTGGCATACAGGGCCTTTTATAGAAAATTTGTCAAAAGCTATGGCTTTATTGCTGGCCTCTTAACAATCTGCTAAAAATGAGTCCATTTAGATGGGATTAAGCAGCTGACACTCCCTTCTTCAATTTGAAGATCGTAATGACCAGTACTCTCACTTTATCCATTTCAAACAACCAAACACTATTGAACAGATGCATTTGAATATGAGATTGGGGCAAAAGTTTTTATACACATGGATTAATGCAGTCTTAGATTTTTTATTGAGCGTGCACTGGTACACCACAGCAACAGAAATGGTCTACAAATTTATTGGGATGTGACTATGAAATTATGTATCAACCTGTGAAAAATATTATGTTGCTGATGCTCTCTTAAGGGTTGAATAATCCTGAATTACGAGCTCTCTATTACTCAACAACAACCAAATGTGAGGAAATTATAAAAACCCACAAAGGTAACCCATATATCCGAATTTGATTCAGAAAGTTTATTTAAATCCTTTGGGAATATTAAAATAAAGAACGACCTACTTTTACGCAAAGGTAGAGTTGTCGTCCCGCATGATGATATGCGTAGTAAACTTCTATTTGAAGTTTATGACACAAACACAAGGGCCATTCAGGAGTACTACCAACGAACAAGAGACAAAAACAGAAATTTTATTTGTCCTTGATGTACCAAGTGGTTCAAAAATATGTACAGCAATGCGACGTATGACAGAGAATGAATACATAAATTACTGTTCCATCTGGTCTTTTACAACATCTACCAAATCCAGCACAGGTATGAGATGCTACTGCACTTGATTTCATTGAATGTCTTCTTTGATCTCTTTGAAGGATACTATTGTGTTGGAGACTCAATATGTTTGCACACTTCATCCCTCTTTCTCATCATTTTCAGCTGAGAATGTGCCATAAAAGTGTTTTTTAAGGATGTAGTTAAACTACATGACTTGTCTTCTACAATTGTAAGCAATTGGAACCCTGTTTTTATCAGTTGGTTTTGGCGAAAAAATTTCAAACTTTGTGTAACCAACCCCATTTCAGTTCATCCCAGCATCTTCAATCGTTGTGTCGTGGTTGTGACAATGGAGTACTTTGTATTTATATTAAGGTGAATATTGGTATAATACCACCACTAGTAGAAAATTGATTTTTAGAGGCAGGTGTTCATCATAACCATTCCTACAAAAAATTCTTTAGAGGCGTCTAAAGCCCATCCCTAAATTTTTAACGATTACCCAACTAAAGCCCATTTTATTGTATTTTAAAACCCTAAACTGTGTCTCAACTTTAAATCCTATTTTTTTTGTCTCCCAGACGCCTTAACCTTATAGTCTCCCGTGCACCTTACACCAAAAGATTGAAAATGCGTCTTAAACCTAGTCTCCCGCGCGCGCTTTAAACCTATGGTCTTCCCGTGCACTGCAGCTTCTCGCACGCTCCTTCAGCTTCTCATACGAAAAATACTCTATGAAGGTCGGGTCAGAGATCCTGTGTCCCCTATTTTGGCCCTACAGCAACAAGTAGATCTGGCCAATCTTCACCCTAAAGTTTTATGCCTTTATCCGTCGTCAGTGGTATGCATCCGCCATTTGCTTTAATTAAAGCTTAGGACATGAGAAAAGACAGGTCCGATGAGCGCATGAAGAAACAATTAAAGAAACCCCAATGGGAGGTTAATAAAGTCGAAATAATCTTTGACGTCTTTGTCACGCCATGAATCTTGTGGTTCCTGTTCGGTCTAGACTGGATTCATTAATTCGTAGTGGAGCTCTTAGCCTTGCATGCTTAGGTAGGGTTAATTCGAAGGGAATACAGTGGACTACGAGGATGATAAAACCCAGGTTATGGTTCTGGCTGCGAGATGGGGAAGATGGAGATACTACAGTGTGGTAAAGCAAAAATACAGAGAGAGAAAGAAAGAATCCAGTAATCCAGTAATACACCAAGTGGTAGAGAAGAAGTTCTTCAATTCGGGTTTTTATTTTTTTCCACTGCTAGAAAAGACTTCTCGGCCAGCGGTCAAATTCGCCTGTGGTTCCATGCGGCGAAAACAACCGCGAATATTTTAACAAAAAAAAAATGGAGAGAGAGAGAGAGGAGAGAGAGAGAGAGAACACCTGTCACCATGCCAGACATAGTCTGGACACTTACTTACGCTTAAAAAGAACCATAAGTTTCATGTATAGCTAATTACACAAGTAGAAAAAAGAGTTTACCCGATGGTGAAACACCGTCGGCTAAACAACCAATACCGTCAGCTTAGACTTTCCTCACGGGAAAACACTGTTGGGTCAATACCGGGTCGGCCAAACGTTTACACGACGGTAGTTAACCGTCGGTCAAAAACTTAACATCACGACGGCTAACGACAGTCGGCGATAATAAAATGCGAACACGGCGGTCGAAATAACATTTTTTGAAAACCCATTAATGACGGGTTATCTACGTCGCCTAACAAAATCTTGGCCAACGGATTAACCCCGTCGGCGTACAATGAAATAGAGCCCGACGGGTTTATTCCATCGACACAAACGTCCGTATAAGAGTCAGGCCGACGGATGTGCACCGTTGGGATAAGAATAGATTCTTTGGCCGATGGGCATGTCACCGTCGGGTATGGTTAATTATATTTCTGTACATAGTTGAGCTGACGGTTTCGTACCGTCGGGTACAATTGAAAACGTCGCCCGACGGTCGTATACCGTCGGATTTGTAAAAGCTTAACAGCGTTGGCCCGACGGTGTATTGGCGTCGGCTTCGCAGTTCATCCTGCAGGCCGACGGCGGCAGGTCGCCGTCGGCTAATTCCTTTGAAAAGTGTGCCGACGGTGTTGCTCCGTCGGGAACAAATGAATTCGTTGCCCGACGGTCGTACACCGTCGGATACGATTTAATCGATCGACATTGAGCCGACGGTGTATTTGCGTCGGCTTCAATGACCTTTCTCACGGCCGACGGATATATACCGTCGGCTAAATTCTTTTCCGAGGAATTGTATGCCGATGGTGTATTTGCCGTCGGGTAATTCATTTTCTGAGGAAACGTTGCCGACGGTGTTGTACTGTCGGGAACTTTTGTTAGCGTTGCCCGACGATCGTACACCATCGGATCTGTTTTACTTTGGTCATTGAGCCGACGGTGTACAGGCGTCGGCTTAATTGTTCTTTCTCTGGGCCGACGGACATACACCGTCGGGTTAGGTCTTTTTTTTCTTTTGTGCCGTCAGTTATTAGACAGTCGGCTCTTGTTTTTTTTTTTTTTTTTTTTTTCTTGAGATTGATTTTTTACACAATCTACCTGATATAAGAACCTCGTCCTTATTTACATATCTGAAAGTCTCAAAGAATCAAACAAGGGACAATCTATTATGTAATTTACATTAATAAAAGACAATGTAGAAACCACACAAAGTATCAAACAACATATAGAACAGTCCTTCAATTACATAAAGCAAAAAACATCATTCAGATCCACATCAGTCTTCCAATGTTTAAAAGTTGAGTTTTCCATCTTCTTCCTTTCTCCACTACTATTTAAGTCAAACGCAGAGTATCCAACCTTGCTGCCATTTAATGTCATGAAGTAGAAGTGAAGAACCTGATGGAATCAGAAAAAAACTTAAAAAAAAAAGGACCAATTGCTCAACAAGATAAATACGCAAGAAACTCACAGAGCCTCAGAAAACCACAAAAAACTATTTCTATAAATTAGAGAACATGAATTTAATATAGAGAGCAGTAAGAAGGAGGGAAAGGCAAACGAATATAAGGAAAGAAAAAAAAAGGGTGCTCATAATAAATGACTACCAAATTAGGGTGTGCAGGCACAAGAGCTCTATTTCACGGCCTCCCTCAATCCTAAACATATGCCTGACCAACTAGGCAAGGCTGTCTCCCAGCAAATCATAGCAGTCATGAGTGTCATACAATTGCAAGTAAAGACTCATCCATTTGCAAATAAATGCCTATAATGATATTATACAGTGAAGCCTAAAATGTAGATACTACAAACCATATCCTTTCTCCCCACTACGGAACCACATTAGCTTTGTATATTTACGATTTTGAAACTGATAAAATAAATTTGAGATTATATTAGAATGCATTAGTCAGCAAAATGACAGAGCATGTAGTAAGTGCACCAACATATTTAAGAAAAACATGAAGGACAATTTTGTTAAATAAAATATATTGAGCAGATCATTAACCTGTTGATTTGAACATATCATTTGAGCAGATCATTAACCCATGTCATTCTGCAGAAAATGATTGCAAACTTAGCAATCCTTTTAGCTTCTCTATACGAGAAACAAAATGAAAATTGGTACCTTGAAAATTAATTTTAAAGTTAAAACACGCACCAGCTGTTCCACTAACAGGTCATGTTTTTGCTAGCACGACGGCGTTGACCAGATGAACCACCTAAAATATCATCATCGTGTAAATTAGTAAGCGGAGTCATA
The DNA here is from genome assembly GCA_022405105.1 of Aristolochia contorta. Taxonomy (NCBI): domain Eukaryota; kingdom Viridiplantae; phylum Streptophyta; class Magnoliopsida; order Piperales; family Aristolochiaceae; genus Aristolochia; species Aristolochia contorta. Next base: position 22,699,181 of record CM039666.1, read on the forward strand.
AATTTAATTGAAGCCAAGTTTAATTTGTGACGGAACTCAACTGTGCATTCTGACTCTTGAGATTTCTGCCATTCCATTATAGCCATCATTTGCTGCTTCATTACTTCCATCTCCTCTTTCATTTTAACTTTGTCTTCCTTTTCACCGCAAAGTTTCTCTCAAGGTCTCCTTAACCCGCTTTTCGCTTCCAACTCTGCTCCGAGCGTGGCAATCTCAATGGTGTTCATAGCAGTCGACGACGCAGACGCACCTCTTCGTGGGGTGCACCAGGCCCAAACCCCCGCTCGTAGCCACCGTGGTGTCCCCAAACGCCTTGTCCAACACATGTATCATCACTGCTGGATCCTTCGACGGTGTACTTCTTGTTCAATTGCAACCGCCTCAACCTGGGTCTGCAAAAAAACATATCTTAGTATACGAAATAGCCAATACAATTACGAGGTAGGACTCTATGTCTTCTACATATGAATTTAATTATTTCTATCACCTACGCATATTGCTGCCGTTTTTTCATTTGGATAGGTTCCGTCTTTCCTCTTATGGGCTAGGAGGTAAGACTCACGTAGCTGAATTCATCCTTCTTTTGGCTTGCTGAATTGAAAACAACTTCAGTCAGAACACAAGTAAAATTCAATTAGATATGCACATACAAAAATAGGATGTGAAAATTACCGCATTACCTCCTCCTCATAAAAACGACTTAGGGACTTTGCCCCAAGAGTGTTCGTCGATCTCATTCGTGTCCTATTCACCTTGTTCCGCTTGGACATCTCCACCATCGCATCATCATTCCAATAAGCAACAAGTTGATCCCATGCTTCTTGACTGATAGTGGAAATCGGATTTTCTCACAGTTCCTCTTCAGATTTTCCATCGTAGTGCGCCTTCTTAAAAGACGCCCGGTTATCTTTGATTATTTTTTGCAGCACCGGCATTATGGCTGTCATAGCGACACGCCGAGTCACCTCCTCCCCATTTTCACTAACGAATTTGTACTTTTCCTACGAAGCACAAATCTCGAATGAGTTTCGAAAAAGCATAAATAGTTATGAGGTAAAACAAATAATTGCTTACATTGATATGTGCGAACCACGTAGAATATTTCCTATCGTCGTAGTCGCGCCATTGTAGGTGGAGGGGGAAATACGTTTCAGCCCGTGCATAAGTTCCCATCAACTTGGACAAATAGCTCTGATATTTCGTAGTCATCTGCCCATTCTTAATGGGTACCTTCCACACACCTTCCGCAGGCATACACGAAGATGCCCTAGTTGGGCCCCTACCCCTCCTGCTGAAGGGTTCCTCGGGTAGTTCAGATTCCAAAACTACCTCCCTGTTATCTTCTCGCAGCCTGGTCCTCAAAATCTTCATCCGGATTTTGAGTCTCATCATCTTCCCATCGCATGTCACTGCTCCATGCCTTCATCTTCTATAGGTGGTTGGGTCTCGAACCCAATGCAGTGGCATTACCAGATGTCCCTAGTAGATCAGAATACCACAAAATGTTATAGCATAAATATTAGTATTGACCTCAATATGAAGTAGACTAAAGGAGACGATTAAATTTTACCTGAACCGTCGGTCAAGGGAAGTGTACTGGAAATAGAACTCGAATATCTACACAAGCTGGATAATTAGTAGTTGGATCAATACATAAACAGTAGAATAAATAAAAATTCAACTTATTCAGAATAAGAGTGAAAATCCTACGTGGCGGTTCGGTCGAGTCCGGAGGAGGTCCACGTCGCAAACGCACGTATTGACTCATAGGTGGAGTCTGCATTGGCTGTTTGCCCTTCATTTTGTCTCTCCTGCAACATACATTTAAAACAGCTGTCAAATTTATTACAATACACCGATCAAAAAGTACAGTTACACCATTGAAACAACGTATATATAGTTGACATACATTACGTTACATCCGAATCAGCCACGTCAACCCTTACACCTGCACCAAGTTCTGTACGCACCCACAAATCCTCATATTCCGTATTGGACACATCCATTTGTCCCACCCCTGGATCTTGTGCCAGGAACAAAGTTTCATCGTATTCTGCACCTGAAAGCACACTGCCCACTGGGATATCGACGTAAGTCGCCCTTGGTTTCCAATGACAGATGACACTCAAATTTGGGTCAATAGGGTCTTCACAATAAAATACTTGTTGTGCTTACGATGGAAAAATGTAGGGTTCATCTTCGTAACTTCGCCTTGTTGTATTAATTAATGGGAAATCATATTCATTGACCTTACGACCAATACCCTCCTTCGTGTCATACCAGAGACACTTAAACAACCAGATGGGTGCCCATGTTCCCATGTACACCTCAATAATGTCTTGTAATACCCCATAAAAAATATCTTCCCCTTCTCCAACTGTTGCAATGCCACTGTTTTGAGTAGTCCGTGACAAATCAATAGACTCTGCCTCAAATTTGTATCCATTATGAAAGAACCCATTGTATGATTTAGCCTCACGATCGGGGCAGCGCACAAGGGACATTAATACCTACCTATCTTCCTCCTGATCAGCTGAAAGATTTGTCACCTACATTTCACATTTGAAGCCCAAACTGTCAACTATGATGTAAAAGGCGGTGAAAAACGATAGAGTAAATGCACAAAGAGTAACTTACATTTGTTTGAAACCACTGAACAAATTGATTGTGCTGCTCAGTCTGTATTCTGTGTTCAGTCCAACGAGGATGCAACTATCTCAGGTAATCTCTGTGTAGCCTAAACACAATTGTAACTAAGTTATCTAAACACTTTTTTATCAATAGCAATATATGACGCAGGGAAAATGGATGGTTTAATACATACATTATGGACTGCTGAGTTTGTGGACTGTTAAACAGTACAAATCGATAGACCCGATACGCCTCCTTAGTAGTAAGGAAATAAGAATGAGCCGCCCCCAGAGGACCTTCAACGTATCGTACTGGTCTCGTCAACTTTGTCTCAATTCCCTCAACGTACTAAGCACAAAAAGTAGTTGCTTCCTCCATTAAATACCCTTCAGCAATAGATCCCTCGGGCCGGTTCTTATTACGTACATAATTCTTCAACGTCAACAAATATCTCTCGATTGGGTACATCCACCTATACTGCACCGGACCTGCTAATCTTGCCTCAGTGGGTAAATGTAGCGTAAGGTGGATCATAACATCGAAAAATGCCGGTGGAAAAATTCTTTCAAGCTTACACAAGATGAACGGGATGGTTGCTTCGAACTTTTCAATTTTGTTCAGATCTAGCACCTTAGAACATAATTCTCTGAAGAATGAACAATACTCATTTATGACTTTGCAGACAGGCCTAGTAATTGATTTCCTCAACGCCAACGGGAGGAGTTGTTGCATAAGAACATGATAGTCATGGCTCTTCAGCCCCATGATTTTCCTTTGTTGGACTTTAACTTGGGTGGAAATGTACGAGGAGAACCCAGAAGGGAGTTTCAAATGCCTCAGAACACTGAGGAACCTAGTCTTCTCTTCCCTAGTCATATTGTATGAGACATGAGGAATGATGACTTTCCCAGCTAACTTACGTGAAGGCTTTGGGTGTAGTGGTTTACGTATATTTAGCCGCTGCAGATCTAACCTTGACTTTATGTTGTCCTTTGACTTCCCATCTTTCTGCAAAATGGTGCTCAAGATACTTTCACAGACATTCTTCTCGACATGCATGACATCTAAATTGTGACGGATCAATAAAGTGCTCCAAAGATGGGAGTTGAAAAAAAATGCTCTTCTTCTTCCACCCTTCCGTAAATGATGACCTTTACCTTTTCTCTTACCGAATGCAACATTCTCGTAACCTTCCCATATATTTACGATATCAATTCCCGAAATGCTTGGAGGAGAGGTTTCACTTTCCTCTATCCCATCGAAAGATTTTTTATCTCCTCGCCATAGGTGATTTTCCAGTAAGAACCTTCGGTGTCTCATATACACACATTTACGGCTATGGGGCAGATACATTGAACTTGTGTTCACACTAAATGAAGGGCAAGCTTTGTACCCCTTAGTACTCCAACCACATAACATCCCATATGCAGGGAAGTCTGATATAGTCCACATCACTGCTGCGCGCATCATAAGTCGTCACACCCGATTCCCACAACACCATCAACTCATCGATCAAGGGCTGCAAGTACACGTCAATGTCATTACCAGGCGATTTGGGTCCATTAATTAGAAGACTCATAATGAAGTAGCTCTGTTTCATTGCCAACCAAGGAGGCAGGTTGTATACAGTGACGATTACCGGCCATGTACTACGGCTAGACCCAATCCCAATTTTAAATGGACTGAAACGGTCGGTTGCAAGACCAAGACGAATGTTTCGTGGATCAGAACAAAAAGTCGAGCGTGTGGCGTTGAAGTGCTTCCATGCAATAGAATCTCTGGGGTGAATCATCTTCCCTTTTTCAGTTGTAGGAGTAGTTCCATGCCACGACATCATTTCCGCAGTTTTCATTGACATAAAGATCCTCTGCAGCCTAGGTACCAAAGGAAAATATCGTAGGACTTTTGCTGGCTTGCAATTTTTCTTATCTCCCGGTTTCTTTTTTTCTGACCATCTTGACGACCCACAACTTGGGCAACTATCCAGATCCTTGTATTCATTCCTGAATAAGACAATCATTTGGGCATGCATGAATTTTTACATAATCCATCCCCAAGTCAGCCATCAATTTCTTTGACTCGTACCAGTTTTCTGGGAGAGTATTATCTGCAGGAAGAGCATCCTTGATGAGGGCTACCACATCAGAGAACGACTTGTTTGTCCATTTGTTCAAACACTTCAACTGAAATAAGTGGACCATAAAGGACAATGTATAATATTTCTGACACCCAAGATATAGTGGTTTCTTCGCCTTATCTAGTAATTCTTGAATCTCACGCAATCCTGGGATATCACCTATTGGATTAGCACCGTTGTCTCCAACTTCTTGCATAAATGCATCATCTAACATCATTCTCATATCTTCGCCATGTCTCGTCTCCACCTGGACATATTCTCGCTCAGTTCCTGGTCGCTCCCCATGGTAGTACCACGTGTTGTATAGCGGGCAAAACCTTCTAATATTATATGGAACTTGATGGTCTCGCACACGAGATAATGTCTGTTCTCACATTTGGCACATGGACACCGCATTGGACTGTTTTCTTCAAACCCAAGTTGCTGTTTAGCATACTGGATGAAGTAATCGATTCCACCCACGAAGTCCGGGTGGCATCGAGCAGGCTTGGTTCTGTACTCGTACATCCATTTCTTATCACTAAAGTAGTCCATCTTGATTGGAATTATTAAAGAGGGACTACAAAAGACATGAAATGAACGATGAGTATTTCATACACAGCCGATGGCAATTGATGATAAGCATCATTAAGCTCATGTATATAATGTGAATACCAGCAACTTGATTTATGGGAGCTGAACTAATTTAAATAAAACAAATATTAATGTCAGTGCATCCGTACATATAGTTGAACTTAATTATATAAATAAATCAAGTTTTTTTATTTGTCTTAAAGATGTACTACAATATTAATGAAGATCACCTTGGATCACTACATATATTTCTCTATTTATTTCTCTATTTATTTCTCTTTTATATGTACCTAAAAAAAAATATATCCTCTATATATGTTATAAACATCACCTTGGATCACAAGACACAACATACATTAGTCAAAGAAGGCTTAGATTTATGTTTGATGATATAATATAGCTTTAGCAACAAAAACTATGAATAGTCTTCCGAATTAAATTATAGGATCAGTCCACAGAAGTAAACAAAATCAACATAGAATTCACGGTCTCTCTCAGTAGGGGTTTTACAATTTTATTCTTTGTTTTGACCTATAGTAACTGTACTATATATGAATGAACACAGGAGATATAAATGCTTTAAAATTTAACAAATGGTTAAATGCATGCATTGTAGTACACAAAATTGATCGGCTATATGATAGTGAACCAACTCATAACATATACTTTTCCAAAACAATTTCAAGTATAAGAAGTAATGCAGCTATAAATTCAAGTATAATATTGATTCAAATACAAACTTGTAAACTCAAGATCGCGAAAAAAAGTTGCATGAAAGAATATGAGGAGTTGAAGATACCTTAAGGAGATTTATATAGCAGTTGGAAGCTCTCTGATGACACCTAGATCAATGTGTGCAAGACCTGTTAAAATTTGAGATTGCTTTTCAATAGTGGTACGTACAACGAGAGTGCTTACTCAAAAAAAAAAATTCATTTAGTAATGTTATATAATTCGGTTTGAATCCGTGCAACATATAAACAGGCCTAATTTATAGCATTACATGGAAAATTAAGTGTTTTGGCGACCAACAATAATTATTAACAAAATATATAGAAACTTTTATTTGCTGTTTATTAATAAATTATATATTCATGTGTTATATTTTATAGTTTTTTTTAAGTAATTGCCATCATACCCACCTAGATTTAGGTAATTCACTACATAAAGTGATTCTTATGGTCCCCCCAGGTACAATGATGTAAATTATCTCAAGATACAATGTTATACTAAAAATTGATTTTATAGTAAATTAAACATTGGTCTCATACATGCAAAATAGATTTGATTCAAAGAGAGGGATTGACGGTTTAGTACAAAAGATAAGAGATTGCTTAATTCAGCAGCTTGAGAAAAAAAAAACCAAATAAACCGTCCCAATCATTTACAGCCGGGGACGGTGAAGAACGAAAAACAGAGAGGAAAATGTCGAAATCGAAGAACGAAAAACAGAGAGGAAAATGTCAAAATCAAAGAACGAAACTCGCCAAAACCTAGCTAAGAAGAAATTTTTTTACCTCAGAAGAACGTTACTGGATCGGGAGGGGCTGTTCCACAAGCGATTTGCACCGTTTTCCGGCCGAATTTGGGGTTTGCCGTCGGCCCGTTTTCCGTCGAAATCGGGGATTTTGCCGTCGCAACGGATCAGGGGGTCGCCGTCGCAACGAATCAGGGGGTCGCCGTCGTAACGAATCAGGGGGTCGCCGTCGCTCCGTTTTCCGTTGGAATCAGTCCTTCGCCGTCGGAATCACGATCTTGCCGTCAGAATCAGCGGTTCGCCGTCGTAAGGGGGCGTCGGCCATCATAATCGGGCGTCAGCCGTCGTAAGCGGGCGTCGGCCGTCGTAATCGGGCGTCGACCGTCGTAATCGGGAGTCGGCCGTCGTAAGCCACCGTCGGCCGTCGTAATCGGGAGTCGGCCATCGTAATCGGGCATCAGCCGTCGGACACCGCAGTCGGCGAAGACGAAGCGAAGACGAAGCTAAGATTAGGTAAGTTTTTGAGGTGACGAAAAACTTAGGAACAGTGAAATATGAAAGAAACCAAACACAACGAATTGAAGTAAAAAATTTTAACTAAAGAACTTTTCCCGACGGGATAAAACCGTCGTAAATTAAAAAAAAAGTTCCACGACGGACAAACCGTCGAGTGAAACATTTAACTCGACGGTCTGAGAAACCTGTCGGGTAAAGTGATTCCGACGACGGGTTTCCTATTTGATGCGACCCGGACCAACTGGGTCAGACCAGACCGACGTCTATATCCTCATACCCGATGGTTTTAAATCAAGACCGTCGGGTATGCCCATGTTTTCACTAGTGTTAATTTCACTCCTTAAAGAGTAATTAAGTCGTCATGACAACAAGGATCACATACACAAGAAAGATGAGATGTAAGAGAACATAAAAGCATACCTATACATCCGGATCCATTGACTTGCAATATCCAAGGCAAGTAATGACAAGAAAACCAACCCAGGCCAGCAAAGCAACCCATAATAAGGATTTCAATGCTACGACATATATCTGGAAAGATAATATATACATATAGACAAAAAGTACTTCAGAGAAGCTTTTTACCTGTATATTTGAGAGAGAACCACTAATAGAAATGCAGTGCTGACCCTGATAGAAAAATGAAGCAAAAGACTGAATATATTTGCTCATATATCATACAACTGCTCTTTTCTTAAGAATAATAAAGCTGCTCTATGAATCATGAAGAAAATGAAATATAATGAAGATTGTTTAATATATAAAGGACCAAGAAGGAAAGAAAGAAAAAAAAAACAAGTTAAGAACAATTCTATGAATGAATTGGGAAAAAATAATATTGTAAAACAGAATTAGGACAAGTTAAACTATTTAATGATTGGATCATGAAACATTAGTAAAGGTTTTACCAACTGAAAAAACAGTTGGATCTAAACATAACTGATCCTTATCCTTTTCCGTCTTGTAAACACTAGTTTATTTCAAAATTGACCAGGACAAAGTTTACCCGTCCGTGACCGTGTCCAAAACAGCTCCAAAAGTTGATACTGAATCATCATTACGTATTGGAGATGCACACTCTTTAATACTTATTTGAGAAAGGGGAGATGCATGCTCATCATTTGGTGCTGACATGCTTACAAGAGTCAATCTGACAATGATTTCTTTTTCTTTAAAAAAATAAAAAAGAAGTAAATGCCTGTGCTGGAAGTGTATAATTAAACATTGATATGGCGTCTATATGAGTAACTAGTTCTAGTTACAAACAATGGAGAAATGAAACGATCAGGTTGAAAGTCAAAATTCAGAAAAACAAACAGAAAAAAAGAAACATATAATCTATTGCGACCCAAAGTTCTACTTTTGAAAATATGTATAGTTTTCTTTCTAGGATAACAAGAACCCTGAATTTCAACACTCCTAAAAATTCATCTTAAATAGAATCCCATAAAAATTTTGTGATATGTCTAATACATGCCTCAAATCCACATATTGTTAATGTTTAACATACTAATTTCCAGCCTCTTTTCTATCTTTTCAGAAAGATTATATTAATTATTTTTGCAAGTGCTTGGGTGCTTTTGTCATTGAGGTTGTCGATTCATTTCTGGTTTTGTACATTTACTGTCAGGTACCCAGCTGATATTTCCAAAAAGCCCAGATCCAATCCTTCCCAGATTGGCATCACAGCAGCTTGCGTAGTGGCGGAGGTTGTGTTGTCAACATCCCAATCATGGCTTTGTTATTATAACTGATTAGTAGAGTAGTTGTTTGTGTGTTTAAACTGTTTGATTATATCTTCTTCTTCATAAAGAAAAATGTTGTTTGATTATATTCAGATTCTTAGGTCTCAATGATTTTTTTTTCAAGCTAAGATGGCTATAACAAGTTAAAGTTATATCCTAGAATAAGATAATTGTGTTAGGCTGATTGATCATGTTATAACTGAATTTTGCAGTCTAATGCAAGGTATCCTCGTTAATTAGAGGATTGCCTTATGTGAGACTTTTGTTCCCTCTAAACCAAAACAGATTGAGAAACAATTAACATGTCTTCTTCATCTACTTCAGCATACGTTACTCTGCCTTATTTGTCTTTGACACAAGAAAACTTAGTTTTGTGATTATTTTCTTAAATTCACTTATGTAGAAAACAAGGATTTAATAGTTTAATTAAGGTTAATTAGGTGATTTGAGTTTGAGTTTGATTCAGTTTAAAATTCCTTATTTAGAACATTATTTTAGTCAGAATTTAAGTAGGACATAAACTCCTTATTAGGGTTTAATTAGCCTATAAATAGGCTTTATTGAGTGTAATCACAGATGTTTTTATGATTAATTGAAAGCTTATTTATCTTCCTCTGCTCTTCGTCCTTATTTCTCCCCTTTCTTCTTCCTCTTCCTGGTTCTTTTTATCTCTTCCCTTTACTCTCTCCTTTTCTCTTTGCCTTATTCTGTCCTACATCAATTGGTATCAGAGCTGAAATGACAGAAAAATGGAAAGAAAAATATCTCCCACCTTACTATAAGGACCAGTTGTTCAACCAATTGTTAAACCATAGGCAAGGAACGTCTAGTGTGGATCAATACATTGCCAAATTTGAAGAATTGATAATGAGAAGTGTTATTAATGAAGAACCCAGGTTCACTGTGTCTAGGTTTGTTAATGGGTTACAAGGGGTATCAAACAAGAAGTTACTGTCCGTGCCCCAAACTCTTTAGAGGAGGCATATCACAAAGCTGTAGAATTTGAGAGTTACCTACACTTTCATCGATCTAGGCGACCTTTTAGCCTTTCTAGTGAGCATCGTTAGGAACAACCGACGCCATTTATAAGAAACATCACTGGAACACAACCACCTATCTTTTAGAGTCTTTCAACTCATAGTCCTCCACCTCATCATGGTGAGCATAAGGTTGCCCAAACCACTTTACCTGCTTCTCGATCGACAATAGTGTGTCATCATTGTCATGAAAAGGTCACATCACTTCTCGATGCCCAAACCGCTCCTTAACGTTGGAACATGTTGATGAAAACACACTTAAAGAGGAGTCTAATGTTGTTATTATTACTCCAATGGAGTATCTAGAAGATGAGACTGATTTATGTGATGAGACTGATTTATGTGATGATTCTCTTACAGGCCCAACCCACAATTCTGCTTTCATGAGATGCATCTTGCTCCACAAGCCATGAAAAGTAAGATTGTTGATCCCTGCATAAAATGTCCCTATGTTTTTCAAACACAAACCAATGGTCAAAAGGAGGTGGTTAACCGTTGTTTAGGGGATTTGTGTCACTGTTTAGTGAGGATCAAGCCTGCTACATGGACTGTTATCTTACCCATTGGTGCGTTTTGCTATAACATTTTTATCCACCACACCTCCGACAACAACCTCTTTGAGATTGCATATAGCTTATCCCCACAGCCTACTGACCTTATTACTTTCACCATAGATTTTGTTTCCCGTCTGATTTTGCCTATACTTTTGTTGATCCTTTCTCCAGTTTTCATGCTGAGATTAGGCAAAAAATGGCTTTGAGTAATGATAATTTTAAATTTTCTACTGATGCACATCATAGGTGTAAGAAATTTCAGGGTGATGATTATATTATGGCTCCTCTTACCCCTACACTCTACTTGCCACATGCTTGCTCTAGTGGGCCTTTTGCTACTCCTTGTAGGATCGGATCCAATGCATATGTACTTGATTTGCCTCCTGATTTTTCTCTCAGTCTAATATTCAATGTGGCAGATGTATTTACTTACCGAGGCACATGTGAGCTTCTTATTTTGCCTTCTTCTATGATTGCAGGTCCATCTTCCATGCTTACTCCAGGTTTTTTGACGTTGACCCTTGCTCCACACGATGTATATGTCAGCGTTCTGGAAAGCACACTTGTCACTTCATCTCCTGTTGGTGCTTATCTTTTCTTTGTTTGTTGGAAAGATCGCCCCTCCACTGAAGATACTTGGGTTCATGTAGCTGACTTTCTTCCACTAGCCTCTGACTTGTAAAATATCTATTTACAATCTAACTCGACGGAGTCAAGTTCTTTTCAATCGGAGGGGAATTATGTAGAAAACAAGGATTTAGTAGTTTAATTAGGGTTGATTTGGTGGTTTGAGTTTGAGTTTGATTTAGTTTAAAATTCCTGATTTAAAATATTATTTTAGTCAGAGTTTAAGTAGGACATAAACTCCTTGTTAGGGTTTAATTAGCTTATAAATAGGCTTTATTGAGTGTAATTGCTGATGTTTTTATGATTAATTGAAATCTTATTTATCTTCCTCTGCTCTTCGTCCTTATTTCTCCCCTTGCTTCTTCCTCTTCCTTCCTTGTTCCCTTTATCTCTTCTCTTTACTCTCTCCTTTTCTATTTGCCCTATTCTGTTCTACATCAGTCACTGCTAGTAATTCTTCCATAGCTGATCTTATGTGTTTATTTGCAGCTGGATTACTTCGCAATAGCCTACTTGTTAGGCAATCCGAACCTGTTTATTGCAGATCTCAGCCTTTTCAGCCAAATAATGCAGTTAGAGCAATATATCATAGACTAACACAGAATAGACAAACATTACAGCAAGATAAACTCCTTACTCCAATGCCACCTGTGTAGCAAAAACTCTAATATTGAAATGCTTCAAATACCTACCATTTTTCATCCTAATATTTGTTCCTATCTATTTGATCAGTTAATTGATAAAAAGGATTATAATCTCATTACAGCATTTTATTTGTTTTAATGTTTGTATATTGTGTGTTAGTCTATGATATATTGCTCTAACTATTATTCTGAATTTATGTTGCTGCACTATTTGAGCTATTGCATATTTTACTGATCTTACTTTCAGTATTCTGAATTTATATGTCTGCACTATTTGAGCTAGTGAATATTTTGCACTAATATTGCTGATTCGTAAGATTTTGGATAAACAGTTGTTATTTAGCTGAACATTTGAGTTTGTACGAAAGAAGTTGATTGCGTGAAATATTTGAACAAATCAAACTCTGAAATAAGGACTTTGCAGCTTGTTTGTCCCTCGTGGAAGAGCAGCACGTGTGTCCAGTTGAACGATATTCCTTTTTACAGTCATTTCTGGAACGTGCAGACTAGAAGTTGGCAGGTCCAGCTAGAGAAGAAGAAGTGAACAATATTGCTTGAAGAAACAGAAAGCGAAAGGTACAATGTTTTCTTTTTGGAAGGCAAAAGTGAACTACGGAAGGATTTACTAAGGCTTTAACGAAAGAAACTAAGGCAGGATACGTTAATGCAGTTCCAAAAGCTGCTGACTTGATGCCTATAACATAGTTAATGATGACTATCCTAGTGTTGTCTTCATTTTTCTATGCCTGCTGACGCAGCTCGTTCTGATAAATTACATCTTCTACTTCACTTAAGTGGTCCATTGATATGTTGTTAATAGTAGTCGGAAGTTGCTAGTATTTTTGTCATTATCTATGTGTCGTTAACCTTATTTTAAATAATGGATTGCAAGCTCGTTAATTTATGTTACATGATTAAAGCTTTAGGAAAGAGGATCACTGTTACGGTTCAATTGATTATTATAGGATATAATGGTTAATGCTATAACTTCAGGATTGTTGGTGTAGATTAGCTGCTTAATTGCTAGGTTGTACGACTTAAAAGTTGCCGCTAGGTGCTATTTGGTTACATTTGATGTTCCCTTCAAATTTAAGAGTTGTGTTTGTTGAATGTGCAATTTATTGTCTGAATAAATGTTGTCGTCTATTTTAATTTGATTTGTTTACTTATCTAGGTTAAACTCTTTCATTTCTTTTATTTCCTTTTGCTCCTTCCCTTTGCACTTTCACACTCTAACAGGGAGTGGGAGAGGAAGGTAGAGAGAGATATGGACTATCTTAATGACAAGAACTAGATGTACCGGTACAGGAATAAAAATGACGGGTGCAACCCTGAGTATGTGGAAGGCATTCGTTTCTTCGTTCAATATGCCAAACATCACACACCTGTCCAATTACAATTTAAGAATTTTTTTAATTTTTATAAAATCCTATATATTACCATTCTTTTTGGATAATTCAATAGGGTATAAAATATACTAATGAAATTTGCATGATTTTATAAACCTGTATTTTCCTAAGGAATGAAACCCGTGCAATGCACATGGAGAAAGACATGTATGATTTATAGAAAAATATATTATAATACGTCTTAAATGCTTATTTTTTATTAATATATTTTTTTATATTCATTTATTATTATGTCAATGTAAAAACTCAAGAACCTAACACGGTTTCAATTTCTACCCATGGTTTTTAATATCGAGACGTATCGACTGATTTTGGCCGATACTTATATGTATTCTGTCACGAGAGGTTTTTGTTTACAGGAAACTAACCCCTTCCCATATCGGTAGGTTTCCTAAGTTATCGAGAAACATGTTGATATACTCTGAAATTTCTAACAGTTGGAAATTCAAATTTTGAGAATCCATGAATCACATATTTATAGTAGTTTATCGATATCCTAGATGTGATTCTTAATGCCCAAAATAGGTTTCTGGATTAGGCAAGTTGGGGGCAAAGTGCCCCACTTTTTTTGCTATTCTCATAGAATCCGTCGCTGTCTGGCGACAAAACAGTAGATGATACTGTAGCAGGTCATTGACTGACTGTTATGCGGCGGTCGTCGATCGTAAAGACAATTAGAACACCGACGCAGAGAAACTAGGGTTTTTCTGCAGCCGATGGTGGGAGGTTAGGGATGACCTCTCGTGGCCCGGTCCCTAACGCCTTGAAACCAACCGGATCGGTCCTGTTTGATCCGGTTTGGCGGGGTTTATGAAGTAGGGTTTGGAAGAAATTTGGACCATAGTAAAAATATTCAGTATGAGGCCATATGAAAGTCGGTTTTGGAAGAAATTTGGACCATAGAAAAAATAAAATATTTAATATCTCATAGTATTCTTTCAGAATTATTCTAATTTCTCCCATTGTTTAATTAATGCAATATAATCTACTGATGTGTTTGGTTCAATATATTTGGGATTTTACCTAGAAAAAAAAAGAAGTATTCCAAGTAATAAATTTTAAGGATACAAATGATATTCCACATGATGGTGATGTTTTTGGATCATCTGAAGGTATTTATTTTACACAAAAATAATATTTTAACCATGCTACGCAAGACTCCGATCATAGTGCAAGAGATAAACTATGTGTTGGTAATTTAGGCAATTATCGTTTGTCTTTTTTCAAATATTTGTATCAATAAGAACATCAAGTTTTTAATATTAATATTATTTTCCTATATTTAAAAAGTGTATCTTAAGCTATCCATGAGTATCCATGATATGTATCCCTTTCCTTAATGCCCAATTACTTTGGGTATCTGAACATTCTAGATTAGTGCCAAATATATTATTTTAAAAGTATTATTATCAATAACGAATGTAACACTATTGAAAATGTATTAATTACATTATCTGTCAAACAATAATTTTAGTTAGCATTGTTTTTACCTAGCACCTTCACTTCAACCTATTTGAAAGCAGGTTACTTAAATATTAGCTTAAAAGTTTCCATTCTCTTGGAGATTCGCTTTAATCGAGCATTAATAGAAGCTTCTTGTGTGGACAAAAAAAATCGAGAATACAATCTATGAGAGAATAAAATCCAATAACAAAGTGCCAACTAAGCACCCACGTCAAAAGGTGCATATAACATTACTTTATCAATAAATAACTCATTTCACGACAACAAGTTATACTTAATGTCACGAAGGTTCATAAATTCATGACAATGAGTCATACTGATTGTCACAAAATATTTTATAATCGTGACAAAAAATAAAAGTCCGGGTTATTTTTCTTCTTATGAAGTAATGAAAATCAAATTTGGTGGCAAAAAGTTCTAGTTTTTGCCACGAACCTTTTTATCTCTTTAGAATAATTTTTTTTTCACGAAATCCGGGTAATGAATTTACTGTCACAGAACTTACATGACAAAAATTTTGTCTCAAAATATAAAATTTTTGCAACGAATATAGGTTATGACAAAAAGTTTTTTGTTGTTGTAGTGCAATAACATGTTTATAATAGCTAACTAATGTGTACACACTAAACTTATTGGGTAACTGTATACGTGGAGTTTCTGATTGTATTACTTAACATGAATATGAGTACATATAGGTACAAGAGTTACATTCTGTTTAGGTCGCTTAGACCTGAAACAATAACAAAATCATACTAATGATAAAACACACGACTAAGATAAGTACACGTGATACAGGAGTCTTCTTAAGGCAGGTCACGTGGAGGAGGATCTTCTGATTGATCTTTTACTTGAGGGAGAAGTCATTTTGTAGCAATCCCCGCAAAGTTAGTGTCTTTGGAGAAACACGATGCTTGGAGATTAACCGAGTGAATTGTCATCGTGAGAAACCTTATCAACAACTTGATCCTGAGCTGGAATGTACTTAACCTGAAGATAACTACAAGAAATTCGCTCTCTGATAAAATGATAATTTACTTCCATGTGTTTTACTCATCCATGAAACACTGGATAGGCTGCAATATAGGATGCTGAAAGGTTATTCCACCACAATATAGGTGGATCCTTGAGAAAGAAACGAAGCTCCCAAAAAAGCAGTAATACCCAAGATTCTTCAGCAGCAGCGATGGCTAATGCTCTATACTCGACCTCAGCACTAGAGCGAGCTACAGTAGGCTGCTTCTTTGAATACCAAGAAATAAAAGAACTCCTGCTGCATTTTCTACAAAATGTGCTCAACACCTGAAGAGAACTGTCCGTAACTGTTATATCATTCACATAGATGAGAATATTGATAGTGAAGTCAGAACCTTACTTAAACAACAAAGAATTATCAGCCTTTGAGAGAGTAAACCCAGTTCAAGAAGATAACAAGTAAGACAATTGTACCAAGCACGTGGACTTTGTTTATGACCATACAATGACTTGTGCAAGTGGCACACTGGATGAGACTGAGAAGGGTCAACAAACCCAAGAGGTTGAACCATATAGACTTCCTTAAATAGATTTCAATTCTGAAAATCATTGTTGATATCCAACTTTTGAATAACCGTGTGCTTACTGCTATTTCCAAAACAACTCAAATAGTAACCGGTTTGACCACCGGACAGAAAGTTTAAAAGTGGTTTTGACATTCTCTCTAATTAAAGCCTTTTGCAACTAAGCGTGCTTTGTACCTTTCAACTGAACCGTCTGATCTGGTCTTAAGCCAAAACACTCACTTACAGCCTATGGCACACCTTAACTGTGGCAAAGAAACAAGTGTCCAAGTTTGATTAGACAACAATGCATTAAAAATTCAGCCTCCATTGCCTCTCACCACTCAGACTGTTTGATAGCCTGACTAAAAGAAATTGGTTCAATTGGACTAGGGGAAGATCTGGAGGGTGATGTGTGCTCTGTAAAACCCTTGGTTTGAGTCTACTGGTCTGAGATCTAGTGACCATGGGATGTGTAGCAAGAGAAGCAGTAGGGAGAGCAGCAGAAGGAATAAGAGGGTGATCGAATATTGGGGATGAGTCGGAACCAGAAGAGGGACTAGGAGAAGGACTAGATGACCGAAACAGGCGACAAGGTGGAGTCATCCGGAGAGTGGATAGGGGCTGTATCTCGAAAGACTGGGGGTAAGGGCAGAGATCCACAAGGAACAATTGGAAGGGACAACAATGATGCCAAAGCATTCTGGTCACAACGTTTTCTAGCGACTTTAGCCGTCACTCAGCAAGTCAAACCCATCATGGTGTAGAAGACTCTGCACTCTTTCGTTTGGACCGTTTATTGTAGCTAATCTCTCCAAGAATAGATTTTTGAAAGCATCGCAAGTAGATGTTTCAGCCATCTTCAACAGAAATCAATGCAGACAATGATTGTGGACAGACCTTTTTCCGTTCCTACAAGTATCCCCTGGAAGGAGACACCAATCATGGCGTAGAAAGCAAACCTTCTTTCTTTTGCATCTCTCTCTGAGCAAGACTCATCCGGAAATTAATTATTACAAGCCGCGCAATGGGCATTCTCACCATCTGTAACAGACTACAATGCCAACTGCCATCGGAAAGCCATAATGGAGCAACATTTTCCGGTGACAGCAACATCCCCCTGCAAATAAAAGGCCTTCGATCTGTAAGAGATACACCACTCTTTTATTTTCAAAAGCGTTGGTAACTAAAAGAACTAGGAGAGTATTTTTGCTGCCTCAGAATATACCACTTTGACCATCTTTTTCACTAAATTCTGGGATGTCCTCACCATGACTCTAAACCCTCATTTCGATTCCGTTTCCAGCAATCGGTGAGCCCTTACTATAAAAAGTGATAGGGTTTTTAATCTTTGCACTAGGATGAATGTTTTTTTGTTTTCGTTTTGAAATCTGACCATCGTAGGACCTCCAAAAAAGTCCCAAAACATTGCGTCACTGCACGTTCCCGACATAACCCGAAAATGCTTAAGTTCAAAATTCGGCTCCAATCCACAACCTTTCTTCTCTATTTCGAAAGGGTTTTTTCTGTGACAATATTTGGGTCCCTCGCCAATCAATTACCGGGCATTAGACGACCGAAATTGTTGCCGGAAAGTCCCCTGAACAACCCTTTTTCTCGGCAACCATCTCTTCCGATGCTTCTTAATTTTTACCGCCACTCTAATATTGCGGTCTGCCTCGAACGACCACCTATTGACTGCCACCAGCCTATCGTCGCCGAAAGAGCCTTGCCGAAGCTCAGTCTGTGCGAAAACCCTAGAGCAATTAGGGTTTCCACGGTTAGAAGAAGAAGAAGGGTCATGACTCTTATGTTTCAGGTAGTGAACTGGGGCACAGCAAATCGGACAGACTAGAAGTAAACCTAGTTCAGCTTATTTTCTTTGGTTTACAAATTAAATTGTTTGTATATGAGAAAAAAAAAAAAAAAAGAAAAAAAAATGAAAACATGGACATACAAAAAGTCTCTAATTAACTAATAATTAAAAATAGACTCATAATCTAGTAAAACCCACAATAAAACCTACTAATGGCCCATAATGCTAAATAAACCTAATATATCTGTAAACTTTTCAGCCGGAGTTTTTAAATTGAAGAAAAGCAAAGTAAACTTCAAATTTCGTTGGCAAAAATGAGAGCCCAAGTATATTTGCTAAATTGATCAATGAATGAGATATAATATTTAAAGCCGCCAAAATATTGGACTGAACAATGTCCCCAAATATCTGTACATACATTATGTAAGATAGAAGGTGCATGAATTACTTTAGTAGAAAATGGTAGAGACATTGATTTAGGGATACGACAAGTATGGCATGAAGTTTTTTTATTAGAAATCTCAATCTCTAAAACTCAAAATACATTGCACAAATTTTCAAAACTTGAGTGTCTTAATCTTTTGTGCCAAAACAAAAAAGGAGAAACATCAGAAAGCATATAGGACAGAGATGATGCATGGTCCACAACGTAAAGCACATTCCTATGCTAGCCCTTTAGTAAAGTTTTGCTAGTATTGGTTTCTGCACAGCAAAGCCATTAGAATCGAATTTTACAATCCAAAATGATCAAAAGTGAGACAAGAAATCGAAAGAAGACTTTGAGAGACGAGAGAACAAGTAAAACATGACGGAGAGTTTAGGAAGGGTTAAACCAACATAAACCAATAGAGGAGATAGATAAAATTGTACCATTGCCAAGGTGAATCTGATATGAACTAGTATATTGGGTGTCGTCGGTGAGCAAAGTGGAATAAAAAACAATATGATGGGAAGCACCAAAATTTGTATACCAGGTTGAATCATTTGCAGTGTCAACCTGAGCCAAATATGCCTGTGGGTTCACGCCTGAAAAAACAAGATTGAAGCAATTGTGGCACTGAATTGGAGGCCAGTGTGTCAGAATTGTCGGATTGAATGAATTATGAGGGTGTGACAATAGACCCATCGACGAACCTCATCATCTACCGGCTGTGCATAACGGGCACCATCTGTTGACACCAAAGGAAATAATTCAGCCTGTCCAGTTTAATCGACATGTGGTGCAAGATGTTTGAAACATCTATGTGATACTGGTTTGGTGGGAAAAGATTGAGGGAGTAGTAGGAGAGTTAAGACCATGGAACCCAAACTTCACGTCTAAAAGAAGAGAAGAGAGGGAGAAGATGATCTGGATTCGAAACTAGGGCCAGCTTGATACCAAGTAAGCGTCGAGGTTCTGATTGTATTACTTCACGTGAACATGAGTACATATAGGTACAAGAGTTACATACCGTTTACATCACTTAGACCTGAATCAATAAAATAATTGAAACAGCTTGTTGAATAATTATTATTTTCGGTGTAGTGTTCAATTTAGTATAATAGAAATCATTGAAACAGCTTGATAGCCTCCGGCATAGCAACCTCGGTCTTTGGTGACTAATTAGTTAAAACAGTAGAACGGAGCGGCTGCTACAATAGCACTGAAATCAAAACATAAAATTTGATCTCACATGCTAACTTTATAAATTCATTGTTAATACCTCCACTTTTTACATGTCTCAAACATACACATTTGACTTTCAAAAAACAATATGAACATTTAAGCTTACTATGGACTGTGTTAGTATAAAGTTCAGATTGCATGGAGTCTTCCATCATGTAGTGGCTAACTGTTTTGCTTTTCCACCACAACAAAGAAATTTCCAATACTTGGTTAACATGTGATCATCTGGTCGAACCTTGTGCCACTTTCCAGTACAAAATATGGCATAGGCATCACCTGCATACCTGAAAAAAGAAATAAAATAAGAGGATAAAATCCAATTCTAAAAATGGCCAACTTAGTTTAGCCATTAGAAGAGGACTCGACTGTGATAGGGACGTACTTTCCAACACCATGCAATTGGGTAACATGAGTCCAATCATCTTTCAAGTATTCATTGGAAAACCTTTGGATCATCCGAGCACGTTTCTTCTGCAATCCAAGGGTCTGTATCACCTTCTCTATCTCTTCTGCCTCAACTTCTATTGCAGACTTTGCATTGGGACAAAGGGCAAATAGATCAGATATAACTTTCCCAGCCTGAAATGATGAATGACCAAACATCACACAGAGAAGTGCCTTAACAAGATTTTCATCCATAGTATATTATTGAGCTAAAAATTAATTTTGGTAGGGTAAGCCCTGGTTACGCCCATGGAAAAAACCTATTTAAAGAAAGCAATTCGTAAGAAGGTTTATAACAGGAAGTTCATTTCCTTTACTGAGATAGATTTCTAGAATACCTTCTGTAATCCAAGATCCATTTAGGACTAGGAAGGTCAAAACTAAACAATATATTAGCATCAAATAAGAGATTGCTGTTGAATAAATACATCTTAACAAATCAAATACAGCTAATATAGAATTCCAGCACTTCTTTAGCTGTCAGTAAGACTTTCTACTGAAGTTCATGATGTGGTCTTCTAGTTTCACTCAACACTGTCATAGTCAAATATCTCACCAAAATACCAATACCATGTAAGCAGGCAACAACAAAGCATGGCATCAATCCTATGGCCTCTCGGCAAACCAGAAACCATGAACTGTGTTGAGCCTAAAGACATGGTTCCGACAATCAAAGGTCTTGTCTACTTCAACCTATCCACGGACAGGAAACTGGAAAACAAAAACAAGTTAAAATGGTTCATAACTTTCCAAGGATCCAAAATACCTGAACTTGATTTAAATTTCTATTAACAAGTTAAAGGTCTTCTTGACTTCCACTCAACTAATGGCAAGGAAATGAAGACTACTAAGCACAGATCGAAAATGTTTTTGGCTCATATCCAAAAGTGGTTCAGCTCACTGGGAGGCCTGTTGAGTACAATCATTCCTTTCTCTGGAATCCATTTGAGAAGAAAGATGATGAATAAACCACTGCAGTAGTACTTGATTGTTTCACTAGAAAACAAAACTTCCTGAAATAAGACAAGTTCATCAAGTAAAAACGAGCCCCAGCTAAAGAATATTACTTGACTTGCGGGCTGCAGTCAGCGCCGAACTTCCATTTACAAAATTTGTCCGTACAATATGAAAATATTCTATTCCTGCAGCTAAAGATATTGACTCCAAATTCTTTTACTTAAAAAGCCAAGATATTGACTCCAAATACCAGCGAGAGTGACTTCCCCTTGTATAACGCAACATTTCCACCATCAAAGATACTAAAGTAAAAAAGTGGAAAAGATTTGCACTTTTACCTGTGCTCCCGTCGTCCGATTCAAAAGCATGCAGATTACCAATACCTTCCAAGGATCGTCAATGTGATCTTCTTGCAATAGAGGATAATGCGAGCGCGGCGGCTTCCAATTGTCCTCTGATGTCTTTCTTCTATACGCCTCGTCATTCGGCTTCCAGCTAGCCCCTGCGCTCTGAAAATACGGGGATACAACACGAGGCTTCTTTCCCCCTATAACATTTGCCTCGTCGTTCTGAAAATACGGGGATACAACACGAGGCTTCTTCCCCCCTTTAACATTTGCCCCTTCGCTCTGAAAATATGGGGATACAACACGAGGCTTCTTCCCCCCTTTAACATTTGCCCCTTCGCTCTGAAAATATGGGGATAAAACACGAGGCTTCTTTCCCCCTATAACATTTTCCCCGTCGTTCTGAAAATACGGGGATACAACACGAGGCTTCTTCTCCCCTCTAACATTTGCCCCTTCGCTCTGAAAATATGGGGATATAACATGAGGCTTCTTCCCCCCTTTAACATTTGCCCCTTCGCTCTGAAAATATGGGGATAAAACACGAGGCTTCTTTCCCCCTATAACATTTGCCCCGTCGTTCTGAAAATACGGGGATACAACACGAGGCTTCTTCTCCCCTTTAACATTTGCCCCTTCGCTCTGAAAATATGGGGATACAACATGAGGTTTCTTCCCCCCTTTAACATTTGCCCCTTCGCTCTGAAAATATGGGGATACAACACGAGGCTTCTTTCCCCCGTCAACATTTCCCTCTCGATTTTCCCTTTGACCCGACGCAGACACATCTGGCCTCTCGAAGTAGGGAGAAACGACAACCACAGAGTCGCGGCGGCCCTCTTTGCCGCATCCCTTGTTTCTCCGTCGTTTTCTGGGGGCGTCTATCCGTTTCACAATAAATGGGGATACAGAACTTGACGGACAAGGTTTCTGTCCCCGCTCAAATTTTTCCTCATGATTTCCCTTTTGCCCCGATATAGACACATCAGCCCCCTCGAAGTAGGGCGAGACTCTGACCACAGACTCGCGACGGAACTCTTTTCCGCATGCCTTTATGGGCAGATCTCTCTGTTTCTGAGAATCACCGTTGCCAATAACTTCAAATAAATGGGTGTTCTCAGCCGCTAGAGACGAAGATTGTTGAGAAATTTGAAAGTAGGGAGAAACAACTCGAACCGGCCCCGGTGCGGCGACTCGCCTTCCACGTTCTCCGCCGCCAGTTGTTTCTGTTGAATTCGTTATCGTCCCTGCTCTCTTTCCCATCCGTCTCCGAGGGATTTAGGGCTTCTGCACAGTACACGCACCCTTGCGGACTTCACCGTTCTCACTTCATATCGGATTTGTGGGCGGGAACAGAGAGGGAGAAATTATTTATTGGCTTTGGCGGGTGACCGTAGCGGGTTCTGGGTGCTGGTTTCGTGGATCACGTGAAATATAAATAAAGAAGTTTATATAATTATTTTCAACTAAATCTTATTATACTGTTTTTTATTATTGTATTAGTTTTAATATCAAAGTGATTTTTGTGCATGGCGACTATAGAAAACTTTGGCGGCTTCGAGGAGATCTGTATCTTGTAACCTACTTGAAATCTTTATGCTTGAATAGTTGAATGGCGTGTTTCTTTATGCTTGAATAGTTGAATGGCGGGTTCTTTATGCTTGAATAGTTGAATGGCGGGTTCTTTATGCTTGAATAGTTGAATGGCGGGTTCTTTATGCTTGAATTGTTGAATGGCGGGTTTCTTTATACTTGAATAATTGAATGGCCGATTTCTTAATGCTTGGATGAGCGTGCAGCCTCATTAAGTCTCAGCCCCACCCTTAACTTGACCGTGACCCAAAAATAAATGTCTAACACTCATGATCATGAAGAAGAAGACCCGAAGATAGGTTCGAAACCGCTAGGAAAATCAATTAGTTGAGTCTTCCATATTCGAAAAAAGCAACAATTTCCAAGCATTAGCTGCATCACAAATCTTCACCAAGATCGTTTAAAATCTACATGTCGCAATCAGCCACAGCCCAACTCTTGTTCAAGCAGATATGATCATCTACGCCCAGCAGTGTGTAACGGGCCCAAATTCGCCCAAAATATTTCAAGTCATGAAGTAGATCTAGATGCAAATCAGACGTTAGAAGTGGAATGGGACACTTCTATAGGGTAATGGGAGCTGCCAACAATGCCAACGATGAGACTTGCTTATATGGCCTTGGACCCCAAATGCACATAGAGGTGTTTAAGGAGGCCGGCCAAAATGGCCATGCACATTGGCACTCAGCGTGTGCGCCAAATTGAGAAGGTTTGCGGGGTTACGAGATTACGCACCCGGATGCACATGTAAGTGGGGTTGCCGATTTGTGGCACGCGCATAACGGCATGTTGTCACGCCGCGCTGCCTAAGCAACAACCGGCGCCCGGGCAGCAAGAGGCGCCCGTGCAGGCACGCACATGAACCCACGCGGGCTCCAAGCGGCAGTCCGCGTGTGCGCTAAGTCTGCAGGGGTAGCCATGCACGCTTGGCATAGCGTGTGCGCACTGAACAACCATTTGCGCATCCGCGTGTACATGGCCCCGCTGGGTCCCATATTGTATTGTATATGGGAGTTCCACATACCATTGGAAAGCTAATTCCAAGGGGATTCCAATGGTTGTGAGTGCAGTGCCGACATTGTACAAAGTTTTTGAGTTCCCCATCATAGAAGGGAACTTGTGCACCAAGAAAGACCAGAAAAGGCAAGTTCCAAAACAGGGAGGAGATGGACACGATCTTTGGAAACTTCTCGTGGTGAAGGACTCACAATCAGAGTAGGAAACAGACTCCAACCGTTTTGGCAAGTTGAGGTGGGCAGCGCATATGCAAATCTGGATAAGGAAGCCGAGATTCAAAAAGCGCCTACAAATCAAGGATTGCGCGAGGATTTTGGCGCATCTAATGGATTTGACTTGATCAGAGGAGGTTTAGCTTGATTAGGCAACTTCCAAGACTGATCAACACGTTTCCTACTTCCGCTAGGATTCGTCTAGGGTTTTTGTATGTAGGAAAACTATAAATAGGGGTTCGGGGAACCGCGCAAAGGAGGATTCACGCTCTAAGTCATTGTGAGACTTGAGAGGCTATTGTGGGAGTAGTTTTTCTTTCTTTTCTTTGCTTGGGAGAGCAAAAGCTCTACACGTATGTACTTTGATTCCCTATGAGGTAATTCTACAGAAATGTTTCCTAATCTTTGAGTACTTTGTGCTTACTTGTTCGCGCCCACTTCTCTCCGCCTTCTTCCCCATTCTTTCTCTTCAAGGCCGAGTTGTAGGAGATTTTTCGACTTGGTAACGGTGCTTTTACTTAATCACTGGTCGGGTAGCGAACCTAGGACGGATAGGCTTATCTCAGTTCCTCCTGTAATCCACTGACAAAGGAGTAGTAGCTGAGTGCCGCATGGAGTTAGGCTAAGTGTTTGGGTCTTGACTCTTAGCCCCGAGACATGGTGCTCAAGCGTATAATGAATGTAATTCTTGTGTATTGATTATGTGTTTGACATGTACATATATAGTTACACAGAGAAGAGAGTCTGAGTCAGTTTAGGAAATAGACTCAGAATCTTAATGAACAAGAAATACTTATTTACAAAATTTACATAATATGGAAACACTAGGATTGTCTTTTGATCATGACTCGTCTTGCCTAATCTGTGAAGAGTCTGTATTCAGTAAGACTCTTTGTCTAGAAGATTTTGAGAGATCTTTGTCACTAACATTCCCCTGCAAGGTTGGGATCTTGGCAAAGACGCAAAGCTTGATTTGAAACCGTGAAAACTGGCCTCATGACAATCCTTTAGTGAATATATCAGCCACTTGATCATGAGTGGTTATTTATTTGACCTGCAACTGCCCATTACAGACGCATTCACAAATAAAGTGATAGCCAAGTTCCATGTGCTTGACCCAGCCATGAAAAACCGGATTGGCAGCAATGTATGTAGCCGAGAGGTTGTCACACCATAGAGTAGGAGGATCTCGCAAAAATATTCTGAGCTATCGAAATAGTTGAAGAACCCATGAGACTTCAGCTGCGGCAATAACTAATCCCTTGTATTCTGCCCCAGTGCTAGAGCGGGCGACTGTGGCTTTCTTCTTGGAGGACCATGAAATGAGAGACCCTCCAAAATACATACTAAAACCTGTGACAGAGTGCCAATCATCAGGACAGCCTCCCCAATCAGCACCACAATAGACATCCATACCATAATAATGAGCTGGCTGCATGAGAAATCCATGATGCAATGTGCCCTTCAAATAGCGCAATATCCGCTTGACCACATACCAATGTACGTCAGTGGGCGCTAGAGCGGCACAGATGAAGACCAGCCTTTGTGTAGGTCACCTCGATGCCGAGAAAATAATGTAAATTACCCAGATCTTTGACTAAGAACTCAGTCTGTAAGCTGTGAAGAAGATCAGAAATAGCAGAAGGAGAATCGCCTAACAATCAAGTCATCCACATACACCAAAATATATATAATCGAATCCGGATGTTGCTTGTATAATAGAGAAGAGTCTGCCTTGGATAAAACAGAACCATGCTCAAGGAGAAATGAGGTCAGACGATAGTACCATGCTCGAGGACTTTGTTTTAGCCCATATAAGGATTTTTAGAGAAGACACACTGCTTGCGGCTGAGTGGAATCAATAAAACCAGGTGGTTGTACAATGTACACCTCTTCTGCAAGATGACCATTTAGAAAATCATTACTTACATCGAGTTGTTCGATAGGCCAGCCTTTGCTCACTATCAAAGTGAGCATGACCCGAATTGTTACAGATTTCACCACTGGACTGAACGTCTCAAAATAGTCTTGGCCCTCTCTCTGATTAAAGCCTTTCAGGACGAGATGAGCTTTGTAACGATCAACATTGCCATCTGATTTAGTTTTGACTCAGAAATCCCACTTACATCCAATAGGACGTCTCCCCTGCGGCATAAAAACAAGTCTCCAAGTGTAGTTAGATAATAAAGAATTAAATTCAGCTTGCATTGCAGCACGCCATTCCGGGTACTTCACTGCTTGAGAATAACAAGTCGGTTCGAATGGAGTGGAAGGAGTAACCAACGGATGACGGGACGACACGTGGAGTTTAGGTTTAAGAGACTCAATCAGTGACCGAGCGGTCATAGGATGGGTAGCATGGGGAGCACTTGGTCGGGCAGTAGGTGGAGGAGCAGCCAAAGCGGGAGCTGGTGAAGAATCAATGATAGGAAACGGGTCTGAAGAGTCGGGGACAAAGAAAGAGAGAGAATCAGGAGTAGACTGCAAATGTGAAGGCAGGGACTGACAAACAGATTGAGAACCGATATCAACTGAGACTGGAGATGACGATTTTGATGATGAACACCTGCGTAACAAAGGAAGAGGTAATAATTTCACGGGCTGGTTTAAAACAGACGTACCTGAGGGGGAGGGAAGCAATGCTGCCTTGGTGTATGAAAAAGATGTCTCACCGAAGTTCACGCTCCGACTGATGTACACTCGATTGTAGGCACATTAAGACACCTATAGCCTTTAAATAATCAGGTTTGCGCCTGAAAGGGAGTTCGAATGGACTCTTTGAAGATAAAATGGAAGCTGGGAGACGATTTATTATATACATGGCTATAGAAAATGCAGAATCCCAATGGTCCTTTGGCATTGAAGCCAGTGCAAGCAGGGTCATACTCATAGTAGCTATATAGCGATGCTTGCGTTCTGCAATACCATTTTGTTGTGGAGTGGATGAACACCGCAAGAGGAGAATAGTTGTTTGAACTAAACATTAACAAACCCAGTTCCACCATCTGACAGAAAAACTTTTATCTTTGTAGAGAACAGAGTTTTGACAGAAGTCTTGGAACGAACAAACGAAGAATAAACTTCAGCTTTGGTTTGAAGTAAAAACAGCCACGTAAATATGCTGAAGTGATCTATAAAAGACACGTTATACTTGAAACCATTAGTGGATATAGTAGGACAAGGGCCTTACACGACGGCGGAGACAGTGGGCAAAGGAGACGGAGCTGAAGACAAATATGCTGAAAATTGCAAAGATGTAGATTTTGTAACACAACAAGCAGGGCTTGAAGCCATTTTATTAGAATTTGAAACTTCAAGATTAAGACTCCTTAGTACATTACACAAAACAGAGCGACCCGGATGACCTAATCTTCTATGCCAAAAGAAAAAGGAGATGCAGTGCGACCCAAACTGGCTTCCTGAACACAAAAACCATTAGAGTCGAAAACAACAGTGCTATTATGGTTAAAAGTTAAACAGGAAACTGAGAGCAGATTTTTTTGAGAAGTGGGAACGCAAAGGACATTACGAAGAGTGACCGAATTGTTTAGTGGAAGAGACCCAATATTTGAGATGGGCAAACCTGAACCATTGCCAAGTATGACTTGATCCGCACCTGTGTAAGGGGGACAATCTACAAATTGAGAAGCATCTGAAGCAATATGGTGAGTTGCATGGGAGTCCGTGTACCAAGTCGTGTTTGAATTCTGATATGTCTGCGCCGAATAGGCCTGAGGAGGCTGGCTGGTGTGCTGGTATGCCAAATTAAATCTATTTTGGCATTGAAGAAGCAGATGACCAATCTTCTAACAAATCTAACCAAGTAGGTCTACTAGTGTTTTCGCATCTGTCTTGTTGTTCGCGACTTGGATGGGCACCCGAGTTTGGACAACGGCCACAATGTGACCAACCATGACCTCTGTTGTTGGACCGACTTCGACCTCCTCGTGCAACGACATTGGCTGAAGAAGTGCCAGAGAGTTTGAGTTGAGAAAACTATTGTTGCATTTGGATGCGATGCTCTTGACTAAGCAGCAGATTTTGCATAGAGTCGAAGTTGTGGGATTCCTCTCTGCTCATCACTGACTGGGCGAAGGACTCAAATTCTTGTTCGAGGCCAGAGACAATATAATGTGTGATTGTCTGGTTGTCAAGTGGCTGTCCGGAGGCAGAGAGATCATCAATGATCTTCTTGACATTGTCGAGATATGCCGACATGGAGAGAGACCCTTTGCGAAGGGTCTGCAATTGGAACCGAAGATGGTTCAAGTGAGACTAAGAGGTAGAGGCATAGACGGTCTTAAGCTTTTGCCACATAACTGCAGCAGTGAGTAGGCCGAGTGTATGGCCTAGGGCAGCTTCAGAGAGAGTTGCAACAATCCAGCTTTGAACTGTTTGATCAAGCAAGTACCACTAGGTGTACGACGGATTGGGAGCAGTTTCGGCCGAACCCTAGACATGAGTAAACTGAGGAGGAGTATGAGATCTGTCGACGACTCCCATCACTTGCTGACTGTTGAGCACTAGAAGCATCTGTTGTCGCCAAAGCGAATAATTTTGGCAATCCAATTTGATTGAGACGTAATGTGAGATGTTTGAAAACGTCAGGTTGTACTATCCATGAGTAGAACCGAGATCAAAATACAGGCCATGGGGCGGTGGTGTCATGGGCGCATCATGGTTAAAGACCGATGGGGTAGTAGAGGACGTGGGAGGCCATTAGAGAAGATTTCATGGAGGGAGGAGGAAAAACGGGAAGGATATTTTCGGGAAGAGGAGGAAGACGACGAACAAAGATTTTTTCCTAGCGTTGGCCTGATACCATGTAATGAATGTAATTCTTGTGTATTGATTATGCGTTTAAAATGTGCATATATAGTTACACAAAGGAGAGAGTCTGAGTCAGTGTAGGAAATAGACTCGGAATCTTAATGAACAAGAAATACTGATTTACAGAATTTACATAATATGGAAACACTAGGATTGTCTTCTGATCATTACTCGTCTTGCCTAAACTGAGAGATCTCTGTCACTAACATTGCGTTTCCATGGAAACGATTCTCTCTGTCAGGAAAGGATAAACACCCCAAGAACAAGATCAATACCAGGCCAACCTCATCTCAAGCCAGAATGGAATGCACAAGCACAAGAAACAACAATCAAGATTCGACAAGTCCAAGAAGATTCTTATCGAATAGAGATACAAATATTCTCGTCAGAGAGGAGGTAGAACACCTTGCCGGAGCGGAGGAAGAAAAAGAATCAAAGAGTGAATCACAGGAGGCGGTAATGGGGAAGGATCTGAGTAGACCTAAGCATATACGGTTTAATAGCGGTTTCAAAGGCTTGATTGTAAAGCCGATGCTGGGGATCCATTTTTGCTTCCTGTTCCCCTGACATGGCATTTGTTTGGCAAAGTCAAATTAATTGCTCCTATATTTGTTACTATTTTGTAAATTTCACGGTTTACACATATTTAAAAAGCCGAGCAGGTCATCAAAACATTTGATTCATGAACCAGTTCAATCGGGTTTAACCGAGATAAGAGTCATATCCTCAAAAAAGTGTTATTATAAGTTTTTTTACTTTATAACACTAGTTTAAAAATAAAATAACTTTTATAATATTTGAACTTATAATATTTTAATTCTTTTTCTTGAATTATAATTATTAAAATAAATGAATTTTATGACAAATAATTGTAATCCTAGAAGAAATAGAGAGCGTAATGGCCCATAGTTATTTATTTTTACTGGTTGTAACCAGTTTGCGAACAAAGGGTATTTACCTGGTAAAATTATTAATCTTACCCTTTAATGGAAAGCGAGTTAAAATATTTGCTTATAACCATTACATCAATGGTTGATAACGAGGAGTGTCACATTCAGAGAAGGAGATAGACAAAATAATCTTGAAAAAGTGATTTCTCTTATGACTTTTGTGTAGGGATGTAAACTGGGAATAAACGGTACGGGTAAGAGTCTTCCGTTTACTATTTCCGTTTAATGATCCTTTACCCGTTTACCGTATGTTTCCGATTAAAAAAGTCCAGTAAAAGAAATGATTTAAAAACCAAACCGGTAATTGAACCGGTGGAGCATCCGATTCTAGTTGAACCGGTTCAACCAAAACCTGGTGTGAGTTGTATCTCTTTAAAAAAATATCATAATAAGATATCTATAATCACAAAAAAAGTTTAAAAATTCGAAAAATATTAAAAGTACTAAAAACATCATCTAAAATAAAATATAATCTTTAAAAATCAAATATAATTAACTAGACCGGTTTTTCGCATTCCCAATTTGGTTTATGTCTAAATTTAATTTAAATGGTTTGGGCCACAATAACTGGACCGGTTGAACCAGTGTTGTCTGTTTAACGGTTCAGCGGTTGAACCAATAAAACCGTCCGGGTCATCCAGTTTTAACCTTTTATAGGTATTTAAGTAAACTGAACCGTACCAAGCCCTTGGTCCGGTTGAACCCGGTCGAACCAGCGGAGTCAATTGAACCTGATCGAACTGGATGAGTCGGTTCGGTTTTAAAAGACAAAAGATAATTCAAGGATATTAGGGCAAATGGTTTGCTTTTGATAAATGGAAGTCCTGATGTATGAAATATGTTTGCTTCAAATTTTGAAATGGTTTAGTGAGGTTATCCGAAAAATTGTAAATACGGATAAAAATAGAATACGGCATTAGGGCAACTCGCATAGAAAGAAAAAACTATATTAGGCACTATGGCAACTCGCATAGAAAGAAAAAACTATATTAGGCACTATGGCAACTCGCATAGAAAGAGAAAACTATATTAGGCACTATGGCAACTCATAGAGAAAGAGAGAAATAGATTAGGGCAAATCACAAATAAAGAGAAAAATAGATTAGGGCATTAGGGAAAATCGTTGAGAAAGAGAAAGATAGATTAGGGCATTCGGGCATTAGTACAAATTGCAGAGAAAAATAGATTAAGATTACCTTAGTGATAAAAGAAAGGTAAAACGAAGAGAAAAAAGAAAATTTCTGCACAAAAAAAAAAGAAAAAAAGAAATAGAACCAAAGAGAAGAATAAAACCTAAAAGAGAAGAGAAAGGGAAAGATAAAACTCAAAGAGAGGAAAATAAGATAGACAAAGGAGGAAGAGAATCAAATGTCTCGCACTAGGAGCTTCGTGGTATGCCTCAGGCGAGAGAGAGGGACAATTCCTGTTTGTGGACTCATCAAATTCTTCCACAATATCGATGAGTAAATCTAGGTTAGATTTTGGCATTTACAGTTCTAGGGAATAGGGATAAGGAATATGGGAACCGAAAAGTAAAGGTAGTGTCCGAAGGATAATAGCTTAATAGGGTTATCACATGTCACATATATGTTATGCTAAAGGAAAATTATATCAGTGATACGTGATTTCACTTTGGGGTTTTACATCGTGGCGTGACAACTTAGATTGTGGTCCAGGTAGGAGAAAAGTTTGGGTTTAGGGCTTACCCCTAATATAGGAAGATAATATTTTATTAAAGATATGAAATCTTGTAGATTTTATCTCCTAGTTTATCTCTTACTTGGACTACAACATGGACGCCACATCAGGATGTACACCATCATAGTACTTATCTCACCACTTTATGCTAAATTAGTCGATTAGGGAGGGAGATAAAAGTAAAAAGAAATTTAGAGATTAGCCGTTAAGGGAGGTAAGTAATTAGGTCAAAGTAAAATTAGAAATTTAGAATGATAAACTAATTATAGAAGGAACTAACAAGGAAAGATCTAAAATCTAAATTCTAATGCATAGCATAATGAGTAAGGACTAGGGAGGGTGGGAAAACAAAAATTAGAATATTAACTAATTAGAAAATTAATTAACTAGTAAGGAATCTAATGATATTACTTATAAGTTTATAACATATTAGGAATTTTAATGTTTTGGTGTAATGCCAAACTTTTTGAATTATATAAGACAATTGAAATATGAGAAAAATGTTTCATTCCCCAAGTGTTAAGCTTATGAGTTTCAATTCGTTAATAGTTAATAAGTTATTGACATTTTTATAAAAAATTGACTTTTGTTTGTTGATTGTTGTCATTTATTTGTATGTAATGAGAATTGATACATACCTGATACAATTGTGCATTTGTTAGTTATTACATTTATCTTAGTATGATTATTTATTCATAAATTATAATGTATTTACTTTTGTATAATCTTTGTTTACATTTATATGCAAGAAAAAAATGAAATATTTGTTAATCTTAGATTAAGAGGTACTACCTTAATTATGACATATGATATATAAGAACATGAGTCAAAAATTACAAAACAATAAATAATATTTAATATTCGATTCAAACTTTTCGACACTAACAATTTTTATGATAAGTGATAAAAAAACATATTGGAAAGATAATAAGGTTAAAGATTTGAAAAATTAAAAATTTATGATAAAGCTGAGTGGATATATAATTTTACCATATTACCCTTACTTAACTGGTGATCGGGTAAAACAGGTTTGGAAGAGGTAGTTCCATTTCCATTTCGTTTTTTAAACGGTAGAATAGTAAACAGTAGCATGGTGAATGGAAATTAATATTTCATTTCCATTTTGTTCTATTTAATAATCGGTGGGACGACAAAGTGGGTAATCGACTCTCATTTACATCCCAACATTTTAAGGGAACAATATTAATTACTGAAACCATTGAAGGGAACAAGAGGAGGGTCCTGACGCCATTGACGGTCTATCGGTGTCCGCATTGTGAGCAAGGTTTGTTGTATCGGAGATACGCAAAGTATCGGGCATTACATAAATGGATACGTATCGTCGATACGCATGGATACGTTAAGATAAACATGTAATAAATATGGATACTATTGGAAAATTTATATAAAATATGGGAAAAATAAATATTGATTAATATTATTAATATGAAAGACACTATGTTTTTATTGATACAATTCATTGGAAAAACAAATAATATAACTGACTAAAATACTAACATGTAATCTCTCCCTTGCACCATGATCACAATATTGGATAACAAGGTTACGATATTGTTCTAGTGTAAAATATATATAATCTACAAATATCACCATTACTATGATAAGTGTCCCCAAATTTTATTTATCTTCATTTATTACTAAATCAACTCAAATAAAAACGAAAACACTTTGAACCAAACCCTTCATTAAACAATATTGCATTAATTGAAGAATTAAAAAATAAATAAATTTTTTTAAACATATACCATAAAAATAGAAAATATTTTATTCATTCTTCGGCCCAAATTTCATCCAAAACTGACTTTATCAAGGCATTTAACTGAGTTTATAATGTAATAACCCAACTTTTATTAAACCACTGCTGAACCGAACCGTAACGGTCCGTTTCCGGGGGTTGGGACTGGACTGCTGGAGGTTTATCCTTGACCTCCCGCCTCCAGCTGCAGAGAAACCCTACTTTTTCTGCGCTGGCATTTCGGCCACCTTTACAATTGGCCACCAGTGCGGAACAGTCAGCCGACCACCGACGACTGTGCCACCTAGAGATGTGTCACTGGACAGGAACAGATTTTACAGGAAAAAATAGAAAAGGCCAATTTATTTTTTAAATTTCGATCAATTTTTGATTTGTGAATGGGAAACTCTGAATATAGTATCAACAGGTTTCCTCAACACCTTAGGAAACCTGTCAATACACGAAGATACAGGGGTTAGTTTCAAGTAAATGGAAATGACCCACAAAATAGTCGTATGAGGCTCCGACCCATCAACATATAATTTGGACAACCCTATATCGGCAGCTTGTCGTGGAGTTCACCGTCCTACAAAACGTAGTTTGACATCGGGGAAGACGAGAGAAAGCCGGTATTCTATTTCTCTATCTGGACTCGTGTCCCTGTTTTTCCATTTTATAACTATGTCGGTTGAATTGCTTCGGTAGGTTCAATGGTCGAACCAATAGAACTGACCAGGCCATCCGGTTTTCATCTCATTCCTGTTTTTACTCTTACTGAACCGTCTAAAGCTCCAATTCCGGTTAAACCGGGTCAAACTAACCGGGTCGGTCATTTTTTAAACACCGGTTTACACCTCCTTTATTGCTTGTAAGTGAAATATATCACTGAAGTTATAACACCAAATGTATAATCCTTTGCATGATGGCAACCCGTTGTTACAGTTCCATTAAGCACCCTGCGGAAAATATCCAAACCCATATCTTCTTTCTCAGAAGCCTAGCCCCTTCCCAAGACATGCATATTTACAATCGGCGGCTGATACGGGATCCCCTGATCTGCATGGTTAGTTAATGACCCAACTACCACCATAAGATATTCCGTGTGTCCCCTACCCCTATAAAGAAAGAAGTTCCCCTGTCAGCATCTGAACTATTAGTTTCCACTGTTTCGTTCCTAGCTCCCATATAATCAATCTCCTTGCCAAAATTGGCAGCTTCTCTTTGGATACCTCGGAAGAATATGGATCGCCCACCCGACGTCCCAGGAAATGACAATAGTGGTTATGCCAGCACCTTCACATCTTCCAGCCACTCAACCCAGTCAAATTTCCCTTGCTCTTGTGTCCAGCAGTACATCTGAGGCTATAGAGGTGGTCAAAGGTATTGCTGACAAGCTCCATTACGTTAAACTCTCAAAGGAAGCAAGGGTTAGCACAAATTGAGTCGTCCCTGATCTGCATCTTTGTCGGTCGAATCCAGCGTACAACAACCTACATCACATCATCTATCCATCACGCCCTTTGCTCGGCAAGGTACCATGATCCTTCTGTTGTTGTGTTGAAGATGTCGAGGGGGTTCTTCTCTATTGTGATGCCCTCTCGAGATCACAGTGAGACACTTAGGTCCTATGCCTGATCCAGATCAAGGATGCCTTCCTCCATATGTTTCATTGGCCTAGGGGTTTTCATGTCGAGACATACCTATTTGAGTATACAGCGGTGTGGGTAACGCTCCTTAAGTTGCCTCTCATGCACTGGCATGATGAAGCTTTAACTGATATAGTCAAACCAATTGGCAAATTCCTGGCGATGGATGAAGATACTAAGAGAAGAGAGGGCACGAAAGCCTATGCATGAGTGAAAGTGGAAATTAAGCTCACAAACCAAGAAATTAATGGTGTTGAGGTTGAGACGGAGGACTGCATTTGTACCTTTCCCTTCTTTGCTGAAAAGCAGCCCAGAGTGTGCACCCATTGTAAAAGATGGGGCATGCTACTGAGGAATGTAGGGGAAAGATAAAAGCCGAGTCTAATGATTCTACCAAATCCCCAAAGAAAGTTGAAGATGAGCAACCACCTTCGGACTGGCACTCTCAAAACAAGCGCATGCATGGAGGACCATCTCAATCGGCTTTGTCCTCATCACATGACTAGTCACATCGACCCACTAAACACTACAAACCCCATATCAGCTCCGCAATAAGTTCCCAAGCTTTTAATGATGAAACACAAGCAAGGCATGCTCTTGATTTAATGGGAAAGGAAAATATATTCTTCGAGAATAGGCGCAACCATGATCTCTGACTGGTACCCCAGAGAAACTATTGGAAGGGAGCAGCACTCTCCTGATTTTGGTCTATAGATCAGTGAATGTCCAAAATAGTTAGTTACCCGGCAGCAATCAATAATAACACCTTCACATGAGTTTCCATCAGTAGAAGCCATTCACCGCACTTTGGAGTCACACCAAAAGATGGCAAACCCATTGCAGCAGATCACCCCCTTTAGGTGGCCAGACATTGTGTGGCCTGCAGTGACAACCTACGATCTTAGGCGAAATATAATTGTTGCTTCCACACAAACAATGAACACAATTAGCGAGGGACGTGGCAGAAAAAGGAGGCACACATAACCTATTTTGCCACGAGGAAGACCCCAAGGATCAATGAAGATGGACTGATAGGGCCAACTACCTATCTCTCACCAGGCATGAGGTTCATCCCCCTTTTATGTTTATGGATAATCTATTTATCTGGAATATCCGACGCATCAGGCATGCCTCGACTTTACACACTGTTAAAAACAATGTACATAGTCATGAACCTGGAATCATTTTTCTAAGCGAGAGATAAGTAGAAAACCCGGTGGACACCACGTTAATCAAGTGGGATCGTCTAAAATACCCAAACCAATACACATACCCATCAAACAGACTTTTTGGAGGCTTATGCCATCTTTGGAAAGAAAACATTGAGTTGAAATTCACTCATGAGGAACCCTTTGGCCAAATTACGGAACTAGGATCACAAAGAGTTGTGATCATGAGTGGATTTATTTATCTACCTCCAGATCACCATCGTTGGGGAGATAGCCTTAATGCTCTCCAAAGCTATGCTCAAGCAATGCGAGAGCCATGTGCCCTCTCTGAGGACTTTAATGTTTTAGTCTGTGAGAATGAAAAATCCTCATTCTCGACAATATACAAACCCAAAAACCCTTTTAAAAACTACATTGAACAGAATGGATGGATCGATATCGGGACAAGGGGCCCCGCACATACTTAGTCCAATTCTCGAAGTGGGACACAAAGAGTGTCAGTTAAGTTGGACGGAGTCCTATTCAATTGTGCATGGCTAGCCTTACTCCCACACACTAAAGTTATGGTTTTATAAAAAATCAGATCAGATCACTCTCCACTATTAATATGTTTAATGCTTGAAAGAGAAACAGAAAAATTGTTTGGCAATGTGGCTTGAGTTTGAGGAGTATGAGGAAACTGTTGCTTCTGCATGAGCGTTGGTTAGACACCCACATAGGGCGTACCCTCCTCTGGGCCTACTTCCAAATAGATTCCATGATGTTGCTAAAAAATTAACAAGTTGGAATAGATTAGATTTTGGGAATTTTCGCAAACAGAGCAGAGAAAAAAGAAGTTATCTGACATACAAGAAAAAATAGCTAGGGTGGTACCAAATCAAACACCAATGGAGGAAAAATAAAATTTTCAACGAAATCTGATGCATCTGATCCACATAAAGCACACGCATGAAATTTAGGAGTGTCAATTTTTTTTTTTATCAAACTAGGAGATGAGAATACTCAATTCTTCCACACCTTTGTTAGGGTTTGAAAATACACAAATCAGATTATATGTACATGGTCCGAAGAAGGGGTATAATTTGATTGCTGAGGAGGAAATTAGGAATGGTGCGAAGGACTATTTCAAGCAGGTGTACACATATGATGTGGAGTATGTTGACCCATCTTATTTCAGTTCAAACAGCACCCTCACATATCACAAGAAGACAGGCCTGCTCAGGCCCATCTCTCAAAGAGAAATCCGTAAGGCCCTTTTTACAATGGACCCCGATAGATCACCAGGTCCTGATGGGTTCCACCCAATCTTTTTTAGAAGAAACTAGGAACTAAATAAGGAGAATCTAACTCAAAACCTGAAATATTTATTGAATCCGGGCTACATGGAATTTGATTTAAATAAAAATTTCATTACCTTGATTCCTAAGATCCGAAACACAAGGACTTTCAAAGTCTTTAGGCCAATTAGTCTTTCTAATGCAGTGTCCCAAATTTTCTCAAATGTCCCAGCCAATACACTAAAGGTTGTTATTCCTTCTTTGATTGGGTTATCTCAAATGACTGTCATCATGGGTAGACAGATTTCTGACCACACCCTCCTTGCACATGAAATTTAGAATGCCTTTAATTCTAAAAGGAAATAGAACTCTTATTTTGAAGTTAAGTTCGATTTACAAAAGGTGTTTGATTGCTTATCTTGGAACTTCATCAACTATGTACTTCAGAAATTTGACTTCCGACAACAATGGCAACATCTATTGATGTCATGCATAACCACACCATCTTACCAAGTCCTAGTGAATAACATCCCTTTGGAAACAATCTGGCCTCAAAGAGGACTTAGGCAAGGGGTCCCGATCTCGCCCTTCATTTTCATAATGTGTGAAGAGCTACTATCCTCAAAAGTTGAACATTTTATATCAAAAAATAAGGTTACTCCATGGGTTCTTTAACAAAACGGGTCCACAGTGTACAACCTGCACTACACAGATGATACTGCCATCTTTGCAAAAGCTGAGGTCCATACAACCCATTCTTTGAAGGAGGCACAGAGTAGGTATGAGAAAACAACTGGCCAGAAAATTAATCTTGATAAAACCAACATATTCGTTGCAAATGGTACCTTGGATTAGGTCAAAGCTGAAATCCTAAACATCCTTCTGTTTAATGTAATGGAATCCTTAGATAAATAAATACCTGGGAATAATTATTCCCTCACAAAAAAAAAAACTCAAGACACGTATGGCCCTCTTATTGACTCTACTAGAAATAGACTGCAGGGATGGACAAAAAAATCACTATCCTTTGCGGGTAGATTAGTCCTAATCAAGCCAGTTTTAGCTAGCCTCCCTGTCCACTTAAGTACATGTTTTGAAATCCCAAAATAGGGCACCCAATTCCTAGAAACGTTTTTCCTGGATTCTCTGTGGACCTTTCAAGGTCAAAGAAAGATACACATGATTAATTGGTAGGAGACATGCTCGGTTACCAGTGTGGGAAGATATGGGATTCAAAATCTAGATGCATTAAGCACGACTTACCAAGTTAAACTACATTGGCGTATATTCACAGAAGAAAACTCTATTTGGGCAAAGATTATGAGTCAAAAGTACGGCTCTTCTCCACACCCAGTGTCAACAAAATGTAAGAATGGTGATTACATACTATGGAAACAGATAAAACCCTTACTACACTTTTTAGAGCAAAATTTCCATTATCAGATTGGTGAAGGAAAATTTGCTGCTTATGGTTCAATAATTGGGCACCGCATTTGGATAGCCCTTTAGTCTCTCTTGTGCGCCATCTGGTGGGCCCTGTGGACCATCATGAGAAACCTTGCTAAATCATAAACGAAATAGGTGGATGGAATGAATCTCATGTGCGAAGAATTTGGCCTTCGGATGTCGCTAAGAAGATAATACAATCTAGTTGTGTAGGAACAAGACAAGATCAACCAATTTGGTCCCCTAGCCCGGATGGTGACTTCTCCATCAAATCACTTATCACATGGTTTATGGGGATAAAAACCTATCCCGAAGGATGTTAAAGCTTGGTCCGGTGGATAGGATATGAAAGAAAATCTGGAGTCATGATTTCCTTCCTAAACACAAATTTTTTTCTGTGGGAGATACTACATGATACCTTGCCAACAGGGTGGTTCTAAACAAAAGGTCTCTTCATCAAGCACAAGCATGTGTTTTTGCGACCATCCATCGGACACACAGGAACACCTACTTCTCATGGCCCTATTTTCGAATTCTATTTCGAGAAAAATCAATGAAAAATGCTCTATTCCACCCCCATCGCCTACACTAAGACAATTCCTATATAACATTGTTTTCACCTCTGAACTCAAGTCCAAACCCAAATTGCAACTGCTGATTATTGTTACTCTTTGGGAACTATGATGTGAGCGTAATTACAGATTATTGAAAGGTCATTCCTCAGATGTTGAACAGGTCCTCCAAAGAATCGTTACATCCTTTAATGATATTACAATGCAAAGGGCAGTTAAATCCAAATAAAAAAAAACCTCTCTCATTTATATTTTCAGTTGACCACCCCCCCTCACCGTCCCAATTTTTGAAAGCAAACTTTGATGGATCCACTTTAATGAATTGATCATTAGAAGTTTGTGGAGTTGTCAGAAACTGACTTCTCTATCAAGTAAAGGATCGCTCAGAAGTTCCGGTCCAAGGAGACTTACCTTCTTCATAATATCCGGCCCTAGGAGTAATACATTAACTAGACTCCTAGTTAACTTGTGTCTATTTAGTATTGTGATTATCTTTAGCAATATTCTTTATTTTGTTTGGTCCACGTGACCTAACCTGGATGTAATTCCTTGTCTAAATGTACTCTCATTCACAAGCAATAATACAATCAGAAATTGCGATTTTACAGGAGTTATTATTCGAAATGCACAGGGAGATCCTTTATTAGCCTTGTATGGTCCCTTCCACAAAAAAACAAATAATGAATCCAGACTTCATGGTTTACAACTTGCTATTACTTTGTTGGTATATATATTTCCTAACCATCAGGCTATTATCAAGAGGGGCTCTCAGTTGGCGATATCGACTTCGAATCGATAGGCAGCATGACATTGGCGATTGAATCCTCTAATAGACTGCTGCCTGGACCTGTTCTAGAAATTCTCCATTTACCAGCTTCAGTTTACATAGAGAGGCCGACAAGGTAGTAGACAGTCTGGCTAAACAAGCACCGACAAAAACGGCAGAAGTCCGGACATTCTGATCGACAAATAGGAAGGAAGAATGTCACCTTTTTTGAAACAACTTATTGATGATTGTATTCGTATTGGGATTAACCAAAAATAATATTTATGGATGATTTTAAAATGATTAATAACCTTGTTGACATTCATAATTATTTAATAGCAATCATCAAAACCGTTTTCAGATAAAAAAAAAAGCTTCCAAGGTGTTAGAGGAGAGAAGTGTACTGCAACTAATATATGGCAGTTATTTTGTATTATGTCAACCTTAACTATGATTAGTTTACTAGACCCATTTCTTATTTTATCTAATGGGGCCAAATGCATGATTTTCATCTACTCTATGGAAAAAGTTTAATGGACTCAGTTCAATGCCGGCCGAATAGACGGCCGGAATGCCAGCAGAGAAAAACCCTAGTTTCGCTGCACCCAGCGATAGATGCGCATTCTTAAGCATGATGTGTTTGATATGATGATATTCATTTCATAGAAATTAGAATATGATTTTATATGAAATTTTTTATTATGCTATTTTATGAATGAATAGTTTGGTATAATTTTAATGCTTTAAGAATAAAAACATGTTATGCATGAAAGCATGTAAATTGAATGATATATATGTTACTTTTATGTATTATATGTTTAAATTATGAAAATGTTTATTTACGATTTTATCATTTTATTTAACCTAACAAACTGTTAGAATTTGTAAAATTTAGTTAAATTCTCATCATATTTATATTTATGCATAATCCTTATGATGAATGCCTAAAGTTTTAACCCATTATTTAGATGAACTATTAGGTTATGAATAATTGAGCATAAAATATTGTCAAATTCAAACGTGTTCACTAAATAACTTTAGACCAATTATTTAGATGAACTATTAGGTTATGAATAATATACAATCAATTTTGTTGTTGACATGAGACCGTTTGACCCAAGGAAGTTTCATATACACGAGTTCGTGGAGGTCCTCACTGCCACTAATCTCCTTGGGAACGTTCCCTTCTCTATGGAGTTGGTGCTTAATGAGCTTTAACTCAACCAATTATCCTGGGAGTAAACTTTGTGAATACCTATCATGTTGCTACATAATTGTTCTTAGGCATTAAGTAGAGTCTGGAACATAAAATCTCCTACAATGTCCACTGATCATATAATTATAGTTAATTAGAGAGTAGCCACGACATCTTTATTTAACTTAAGTTATATATAAATTTAAACTTTATGATCACGTAAGGAATTAAATATAAAATAGGATTAATTATACTTAATATGATAAATTCATCCCATAAGACATTTTTTTATATTTATATATTAATTAGGACAAAATATCAAAATATTTTCATAATTTATCGATTGGAATTATGAATTGGAATATAGTTTGGTAGTTTTATCATTTAGGATAGATAATGTACCCATAAAGTGAATATCTATCATATAGAAACTTTAGATCTACTTGATTAAATATTTAACCCACAGACAATTTTTATGACATTTGATCAAACTTTAGGGCATGTTTTACATTAGTAATACATGCCATTAAGCTTTTTCAACTTCATACTCTAACATAAGTATTTTTGACTTTCTACAGTTCCTCAACCTGCTAGTTACTCTAATATGTGTCTAGAAATTCCCGAAATTATTGGTTTTAATTATAAAGTTCAGAAAGAAAGAATTTTTCTTCATTCAGGGTGGATGAACATAGATTATGATATAAGGAATGACGAACCGCTTATTGTAGCTGAGTAAAACACTCCTGCTGAAGTTGTGTTATATGAGCGATGAGAGAGACATAATCGGCTCAACGTAATATTCATTAAGACTAAAATTAAAACTAGTATTCGAGGTTCAGTCGAATAGTATGATAAAGTCCTAGATCTGCTTAAAGCCATTGATGATCAATTCGTCACTTGATAAGGGTGTGCGTGAGCACATTATGGAAACACGGGACATAGCGGATCAACTTAAAAAGCTTAAGGCAGATATGTTGGAGTCCTTCCTTTTGCACTTCATTTGGAACACTCTTCCTTCGTACAAGTCTTTGAATATCTCTTATAACACACATAAATATAAATGGTCAACAAATGAATTAATGACAATGTGTGTTTAAGAAAAGGAGAGGCTAGTAATGGAATTGGGAGAAAGTGTCATGCTGACAACAACTCACGTGAATAACAAGGCTCATAAATATGGCAAATCTCAAACCATCACTTAAGAAAGACCCTAAGTGTTTGTTCTAAAAAAAGAAGGGCCTACATGTTGCTTATGAGAAAAGAAGGGACATGCTTAGAAAGATTGTGCAAAATTAAAGACATGGCTTGAGAAGAAAGATACTATATCTTCATTCGTTTGTTATTAATCTAATTTGGTCAATGATAATATTAACACCTGGTGGATTGACTCTGGACGTTCAATCCACATAGCAAAACCTAAGGAAGTTAGTGGGAAGTGAGCTGACCATCTTATCTGGCAACAAGATGGGATCATATGTAGAGGCTATAGGAACTTGCGTGTTAACTTTATGCACTTGCTTTATTTTGACTTTGGAAAGGACCTTTTATGTACCATGTTTCTCTGGAAACTTGATTTTAGTTCCATGATTTGTACCATTTGGACATTCCTTTACAAATGATTATTACTCACGACATATAAATGCTTATTTGCTTAATAATAAGATTGAAGTATTGGATGCCTGCAAAGTTATTAAGGCTGAAATTGAGAAAGAATGTGGGAATATAGTACAAATAGTGAGATCTGACAGAGGTGGTCAATATTATGGTAGATACAAAGAGAATGGACAAACACTTGGTCCTCTTCATGTGCATGAGATAGTGCCTCAATACACCATGACTGGTTTTTTGTATTATAATGGTGTTGTAGAAAGACGAAAACAAAATCTAATAGACATTGTGTTAATCTTCCTAAATCCATATCGATTGAAGCACTAAGACGACTACGTCAATATTAAACCAATTTCCAACTCAGTCTGTGTTGGAATTATGGTTTCAAAGATTGGGGCACTCTTCTAGATACTTGGTCATTGGACGTTCAGTACTGGGAATAATGGGCAGCACATCCCCCTGTAGAGGTAGATTGATGGGTACATTGACTCTGGGGACTCTTTGGGAATAAAGAGTTGTATCTCGCCCAAGGGTCATTAGTCCAATATTGAAGATAGTCATTAGTGCCACACCCATTAGGATCTATAAATTCTCCAATGTTTTACAAGTGAGGCTACAACTTATGCACACCTAGTCTAGCTGAAGGTTTTTTTGTACACTTAGACTTAATTAGTGTTCGAAGATGAAAGATACACTCCCGTTATCTCTCTTATTTCAATTCGATTATATCTATATGGTTATATGCAAAAATGATTTTATGGAAATTATATATCTATTTTCATGATGATTAATGTGATTTATTAGACCTAAAGTTCAAC
This sequence comes from Aristolochia contorta, assembly GCA_022405105.1. NCBI lineage: Eukaryota > Viridiplantae > Streptophyta > Magnoliopsida > Piperales > Aristolochiaceae > Aristolochia > Aristolochia contorta. The sequence goes on from CM039666.1 coordinate 22,743,313, forward strand.
AAATACAAGTGATTTTGCCTCTGCTCTTATCATGTAGATAGATTCTGTGTTTATATTTTTTTTCAGATTTGTTTCAGATTGTTTCGGATGTTTTAGCTATTTATTTGAATATAAATTTGCTATTGTTTTTGGATGTGTTTTTCTTCCACTACAGACGGGCTAAACCCAAATGCCCACGGGCTAAACCCTAATGCACATGAGCTAAACCCTAATGCGCATGGGCTAAACCCTAATCCACATGGGCTAAACCCGAATGCGCTTGGGCTTGCAGCCGCGCGCGGGTTTGGTTCACGGCTCACATGAGCGTGCGTCGCATGTGCGCAGGCCTGCTGGGCACAGGCTTGCTGGGCACGGGCCTGTTGTGCACGGGTCTGCTGGGCACGGGCCTGGTGGCGCAGGTCGGCTGGGCACGGGCCTGGTGGCGCAGGTCGGCTGGGCACGGGCTGCAGATTGTGAGCTGCAGTTCGGCTGCAGTGTGCGGGTTGCAGTGTGCGGGCTGCAGTGTGTGGGCTGCATTGAGAGCCATGGGAAACCATAAAGTTTTGTGCGATTGGGGTTAGTAATAACCCAAAAACATGAACCAAACCAGGTTTTGTATATATATTGGGCCAGAATGTGTTTTCAAGTGTTTTTTGACTCAGAATTTTATTTAATTTCTTGTAATACTTTATTAGTTATTTTATTCCGTTACTTTGATTACATTGATATATTTGCATGTGAAAATTAATTTAATTATGTGATTTACAAAATTCCCAAAGGGTAATGCGAATTGTATTTATTAAATTTAGTTTGTGTATTTATTTGTGATTAATTTTGCTTTATATGTTATACTAATTTTTGTTATATAATTAATAAAATCCCCAAAGGGTAATGCAAGTTGTATAATTAAATTAGTATATTGCAAAATAATCTATATGAATCCCCAAATAGTAATTATAAATTAATTTATTTGTTTGTTTGTTTGTGATGTTATTATTTGTTCATTATTTGTTGAATGATTTGCCTAGTAACTCTCATGAATCCCAAAATTGTTAGTGGGTGTACTAGATAATTGAGGTGATTGTATTGGTATGTATGTTCTCCCAATAGTGAAATATTTCCTGGATGACAGGAACATCAAGAAGTGGACATTAGTTTGATAAGTCCCATAATAAAACATATATGATGGAACAAACTATATGAACTAGTCAGAATGGGTAGAATTGATGCTATGAGGCTATAGATTTGATAGAATTATCAAAGTGGATACTCCTCCTCAGATACCTTCCCGAGTGAACTACCCCAACAATATTAAATAGTATAAGAAGGACCTTAGGAAATTCAAGCAATCGGATGATGCAACTGTAATTTCTTGGCCAGATATTCTTGGTTCTCTTAGTGAATGGGTGTACCAGAAAGGAGGAACCGAACTTTACCTAAGATGGTTCGACATATGTTTGCACTTGAAAATTTGCCAACATCATTTTGGGGCATAACACTATTAACAACTACCTATGTCTTAAACAGAGTGCCTTCAAAGTCGGTTGAGACAACACCGTATGAGGTATGATGAGGAAAAACTCCTAGTGTTAACAATTTTAATCTATGGGGGTTTGTTGGTCCAGTTTTAAATCTTGATCCTCAGGATAAATTGAAATCTAAGACTAGAAGATGTTTATTCGTTGGGTATTCTGAACATTTAAAAGGATATAAGTTATATGATCCCAAGGAGAAAGTGCTTATTGAAAGTAGACTTGTAAAATTCATTGATGATAGATTTGACTTTGATGAAGATCTTGGTACAAAGTCTCACTTGGAAGAAATTGTTGAAATGTCCTCCTATGAATCTCCTTCTAATGAAGAGGATTCCACTCAAACGGATATTCAAAGAAGTGCTAGAGATAGAAAACCTATTCAACTTTTTATCATCTTCTGATTTTTACACATGCTGGAGAAACTTATGTAAGAATAAGGTTGAATGAAGATGCTACTGATCCTACCAGTTTTGAGCAAGCACTCATTGATGTGGACTCCGACAAATGGCAGTTGGCAAGTGAAGAATATATGGAGTCCATGTATAAAAATTAAGTTTGAAAACTTGTTTATCATCCTGCATCAGTTAAGCCAATTAATTGCAAGTGGAATTTTGCAAAGAAGAGAAATTCTGACGGTAAAGTTGAAAAATGCAACACTTGTTTTGTTTCCAAAGGTTTTTACTCAACAATATGGGATAGAATATGATGAAACATTCTCTCCTGTTTCGCATATACAGTCTATACAAACTCTCTTGTCTTTGGTTGCATACTATGACGACGAGTTGTCCCAGATGTATGTTAAAACTGCTTTCTTTAAATGAGATTTATACGAAGAAATTTATGTGGAATAACCTCGTCGATTTATTAGCACTAGAACTGAATTGAAGGTGTGTAAATTGGAAAAATCAATTTACAATTTAAAACAAGCCTCAAGACAGTGGAATATCAAGTTCAATGAAGCGGTTAAAAGTATGGATTTACACAAAATTCAGAAGATCATTGTGTTTATATAAAAATAGTGGGAGATCACATTATTTTTCTTACTTTATATGTGGATGATATTTTATTTGCTGGGAATGATATTTAATTGCTCTAAGGTATAAAAACATGGTTATTTCTGACGTTTGATATCAAAGACCTTAGTGAGCTTCTTACATTCTCTGTATTAAAATTCTACGGGATAGGGCTTTGCGAAGGTTGAGTTTATCTCAAAAGAAGTATATAGACACACTTCTGGATTGGTTTCATATGCCCAAATGCATTCAAGATAAAATACCTTATTATAGCAATATAAAGATGACGCAGGAGGATAGTCCTTCTTGACTCAAAGATAAGTTAGATAAATCGAAATATCCATATGCTTTTGCTGTGGAGAGTTTTATGTATGCTCTTAAGTATACTAGACCAGATCTTCCTTATGTTGTTGGGGTTCTTAGCCGATTTCAGGCTAATTCAGGTTTCACTAACTTGAAAGGAGTTAAATGAATGATGCACTATCTACAACGAACTAAGTCATATGTTTGACGTATCATGCAGACAAGTTGGAATTAATTGGTTATACTTAGATTATAAAAGATGTATTCATACCCGTAAGTCTACTTCTGGCTTTATCTTTATGTTTGGCGGAGGTGCCATTTCTTGAATAAGCTAGAAGCAAGACAGTGTAGCGCAATCAACCATGAAGGCAAAATATATAGCTATGAACTTAGCTACAAGTGAGGCTGCTATCTTTTCAAATTCTTGCGGAGTCTCCTAGTGGTAGATTGTATGGAGTGACCTATCCCTCTCTTTTGTGACAATGCATTTGATATTGCTATCACAAAAGATCTGAAGTGTCACTCCAAGTAAAGGGAAATACCACCATATTCGACGAGGAAGGAGGAAGTTGTAGTTCTCAAAATAGCCTCTCAAAACAACTTAGTTCATCCCCTAACTAAGAGTCATCCCGTGACCAGTTTCACTGTCCATGTCGGGAACGTGGGTTTAATTTGTTTGTAATTATAAGACCAAGTGGGAAAACATTGTTTTTGGATGAATTACGGTCTCATTGATTTGTAATGCCATGACATTGTATTTTATATTCCATTGAATGAAATGACAAATTTGAATGAATACATATGCTTTTGTTTGATTATATGAATACTCATGGTGTGCCTTGAGTCTCTACACTGTCCAGGCCAATGGAACTGAGTAGGCACAATTTCTTTTACGGCTAATACTCATTTTGGTTCAGAGATTTTATCCTAAGCTCCTCAGGTTTTGAGAATGCTATGGATGATGGAATGCCTTGATGTCCAACTTTCCTATTAGGTATATGTGTACGTATATACCGAAAGGACTCAATAGGAAGATAGGGTTAGACGTCTAAATTGATTCAGGCATGTAGTACTGCTTAGGCATAGCTACCTTAGTGGCTAATACTCGAACTGGTACTAAACTTTACATTGAGTTTATTCACTAGCCTTGGATATCTAAGATATATATTGTGTAAGCCCGGGTTAACTACATATGTATATTAAAGTGTTTGAGGTAATACCTATGGTCATGGTATGGTTTTTTGTATCAGAATTGATTTTTCATGTTTTTTGAAAACCAGAATTTTATTAAAATGGATTTGAAACCAAGTGGGAGTTTGTTGGAATTATGATTTCAAAAATTTATTTTATGAGATAAAATTGCCACGACTTTTGAGAGTGGGGCCCACTTCAAGATACTTGGTCTTTGGACATTCAGTACAGGGGAAAATGGATAGCACATCCCCTTGTAGAGGTAGATTTAATGGGTACATTGACTCTGGGGACGTTTTGGAAATAACGAGTTGTATCTCTCCTAAGGGAATTAGTCCCGCATTGAAGAGAGTCGTTAGTGTCATTCTAATTGGGATCTTTAAATCCTCCATGGTCTTACAAGTGAAGCTATGTCTTATGCACACCCAGTCTAGTTGAAGGGAAGCAAGCTTATCACTTGTAATACATATTCTAAAGGTTTTCTTGTGCACTTCTACTTAATTAATATTCAAAGATGAAATGTACACTCCCGGTATCTCTCTTATTTCAATTCGATTATATCTATATGGCATTATGCAAAAGTGGATTACATGCAAATTATATATCGATTTTCATAATGATTAATGTGATTTGTTAGACCTAAAGTGTAACGGTCTACACTAAAGACACCTTTTGAACTCTGTAAAAGTGGGAAACCAAGTTTGCGACATATGTTGCGTGTTTGGACCTATCCATTTGGAGTGAGAATACAACCCACAAGAAAAGAAGTTGGACACAAGGACCATTAGTGGTTTTGTTCATTGGTTAAACTGAAAGGTCTAAGGGGTACCGATTTTACTGTCCATCTTTTATAACTAAGTTTGTGCAATCAAGAAACGCTAAGTTTTCTTGAGAATTAAATGATTAGTGGGAGAGAGTATTTCATGGATTTAATTTCTGCTCATGATCATATAGAGATTCAACCTTCCACATTGTCTGATAAATTGCTTATAATTCATAGTACTCCTCAAATTCAACTAAGTGTTGAACAACTAATTTTTGAAGTTCTACAGGTTGTTAGAAACTCTCTAGTCAATGAACCAGTGCAATCACAAGCTCCTCAAGGAGAAAGTTGTCCAACATTAAGGCGATCCCCACGAGAATGAAGATAGGCAATAACTTGTGACTAGGGGTGTAAATGGCACACAATCGAAACGACGGAGGTATTTTCAATTACCATATCCGATTACAAAAGACTCTGTAGTTTCTTTTCCGTCCATTAAGTTTGGCCTCTGCTGTTTAATTGAAAATAATCGAATTTTATAAAACATGTCAAAATTTGAAATAAATTTAAAAAATTGAAAAACTTGATAAAAGAGATAAAAAAAAAAGAAAAAAGTTAAACAACAAATCCGAAGAGATAAAAGATAATTGAAGAGAGAAATGAAGAACCATAGAGAAAAAGGGAGAATTGGAACAAAAATGAAAAATTGAAGTGTTAAAAGGAGAATTGAAAAGGGAAAGGAAAACCGTACATAGAAAAGGGAGAACCAAAAGAGAAGAAATGAAGAAAGAAAAAAATTGCAGATAAAACAACGAAAATATAAATAGAGAAGTTAGAACCAAAAAAACAAACAATCTGAAGTTAGAAAACTAAGAAACAGAAGAGATATTCGAAAATAGAAAGACCAATAGACGATGATGGATAGAGAAAGAGAAAAGAATTAGAGGGAGAAAGAAAAAGGTTTGACACTGTAGCTCAGCTTGTTCTGCAGGGTCGTCATCCAGAGGTTGCGTGTGGGTCGGGAAGAAGATGGAATGAAAACATCGAAGAGCAATAGCGGTCGCTCACTGGTCGGGAAGGAAGGAAATTAGTGCTTTTCCCTTTAGCCTTTAGAATAAAAGTTTAAGAATCTAAATGGATTAGTCAAAATATATAGAATAATAATAATACATAGAATAACGGACCAAGGTTATAATAAATAGTAATACATAAAGTGATTGAGTGATAGACTATGTTGATTGTTGCGATTTTCGAATTGGTATTATGCAGGTGTTATTTTATTTAATCATTGTAACTTCACTTATAAGTTGTAACCTATCTCATTTCTCCTCCTTGGTAATAGGAAGGGAAAAATAATATGTTTTGTAGTTAATTAATCAATGATAAAGAATAGGAATATAATATTTGTAATTTTATTTTAGCTGATGTACAAGTTTTCAAGTGTTGCTGAGTATGATCGCCGCTTAAATGTGTATGTAATTTAATTCGAAACACAGATATTGTCTCATGCATAATGAATTAAGAGAATAATTAATAATAAATTTATTGCGTTTCATTCGCGCATAATAATCCATGTAATTCACGTAGTTACAAAATAATATTAAGTATATATAAGAAACAATAGTAAATGAAAATGAAAACATTAGTCAAACTTAACTCATGAGCCATAAGTCATGTTGCTATATCTAAGTCAATGAGTCATATAGGATATAGTGATAAGAATCATAAGATCAATGACAAAAAAATATAAATATAAAATATGAATACAAATTATAATAAGGAGGGGAATAATATTGTAATTTTTTATATAATTATTATTAAAACCCAATTGTTTTTACTGATTTTACCAATTTAATTTATTAAAACAAAGAAGTAAAATATCATATTTTGATAGTTATATTTATATGATATCTGATTATCTGAAGTGGACTTGTTATAAAAAGGAATCAACAAATGAATTAACCGGGGAAATATTTAAAGTTGAAAATGAGAAAAAATGATATATTTACCATATTACCCTTATTTAAACGGTAAACGGTAGAAATGATTCGGAAGAGCTATTTCCATTTCCGTTCCATTTATTAATTGGTAGAAAGGTAAAAGGTAAAACGGTAAACGGACAATATTATTGTATTGCTGATTTTTGTCGTTTAATAGTTGGTCGGATAGTAGAACGATAATCGGCTACCACACCCCTACTTGTGTGTCTGTTTTATATCTATAAGAATCTGACATATGAGCAGAAATTTATCTTGAAACGTTTTCACAAACTATGAGTTGTACATAGTCAGATTTATTGTATGATTACATGAAGGAAGTGATAAATTCCATGAAAAACAATGGAGTTTCGGACCTTGTGGAATTGCCCAATGGGGCGAAGTCCATTGGCTACGAATGAGTCTTTAATACCAAAAGAGACTCATTAGGGAATATTGAGAGATTCAAAGCGAGACTTTTTGCTAAGGGGTTTACTTAAAAATAAGGAATCAACTATATACTTTTTATCTTGTATCTAAGAAAGATTCTCTTCGAATTATTTTGGCATTAGTTGTTTATTTAGACCTTATGTCACAACAACTAATGTATATAGGGGCATATGATGTAATTTATTGTTTTATCTCTATAAGGGCATACTTGTAATTATGTAATTGATTTATTATTAAGGTAAGAAGAGTGCTGCCCTATTCAAAGGTGGCACATGCATGGATTAGGGTTCACCACAACCCTAGCTATGTGGCACAACAATTTGTGTGTCTTCATTCTTTTTCTTCTCCGTGCATCCCTATGTATGATCTTCATGAAAATATTCATGGTATCAGAGTGGATTCAAGGAGAAGTAATTCTTGGTGTTTGAATTAACTAAGAAAAAAAGAAGAGTTTTGTTCTTCACGTTTTTGTGCATACCAGATTCAGATTATTGAGATTTTCAGATTCTTCAGCAGTTGGATTGTGTTGAAACTTTGGGTTCATGTTCGCCTCCTCTATTTTGAAATTCTTGACGGTTAATATCGTGTTTGGATGTCTGTGGAGAAGAAGTGATAGTCATTAAAAAAATCCTTTCACCACTTTGCCCTGAGCAGTCTCACAATTCTTAGCAATCGAAGAGGCATCCCTAGTCCGATTGGGTTGATATATTGTGAGCATGTTTGTGGCACCTCAATCTACATTCGGAATGGAGGAGATTCAATCTTGATGGTTGGAAGTTTCGTTATCAGTGCCATCAGTTCTTATATTGTTACAAGCTACCGATTGAATGTGTTGTTAGTATTTTTTTGAATTAAGGTTATACACTCTTCGGATTTGCAAAGTTGATTGTTCATTGATAGGCAATGGTTTGTTATAAGGTTCTCTAAAGGCATTGGTCAGATATATTTGTTGATCCTACGAACTGCCACCATATTCAGTGTAGTTCAGAAACATGTTTTTTCTGGGTTGGCTGAACTATCTTTGGGTTATTTGAAGTGGGACACTTTGCCATTGTAATTTTGTTGTTAGAGTGTTTCATAAGTTTTTATTTGAACTTGACTTATTTGATTCTATTGAAATTATTTAGCTGGCTTCGAGAAGTTTCTTAATTTGTTAAATTGCTAGATGTCTATTGGTTGCTTGCTAAGTTAACATCTTTAGCTTAGTTATGGAACTTTTCTAATTGGTTAACTTGCTGGAATCTATTTCTTGCATGCTAAGCTATTTGGGCTTCTTGATATAAGTCATTGTTATTGAATTGGTACCGGTTGTTCTTGAGTTTCCTATTTGTGCCCGATTATTCAACTAAACTGATATATAATCATTGATTCCATTATTCCTATTGTGGTGAGCTTGCTGAATTGAAACAACATTGATGGACTACGTGAATTTTTTTGATAGAGAATTGGGTCACATTAATTTAAGGCTGCTTTGATTTCTATATAGTGTTTCGCACGAGTTTATTTCTCTTTGAAAAACTACTCTTGTGGGTAAGGGGAGTGTGGAAGACACATTATTTTGTAGATATTGGGTTTCAGTTTGGTACCCTTCATGTGAGAAGGGGCTGGAGTGTGCCTCTGAGGAACATGAATGATCGATCTGCAGGGAGTTTGTTCATGAAAACTCATTAGTTAGGGAGTAATGTGAAAAATTCTACATGGAGTAGATAATTTATGTGAGAAGAAACATACGTGTAGATATTTTATTGGTGAATAAGTCTACACGGAGTAGATATATTATTGGTGAAGAAATCTACGTGGAATAGATAATGTGCAGCTGTGAGGAGAAGTAATGTTGGATATCATGTGAAGATGCAAGTTGTTTCAAGCATTTTCATGGTGTGAAAGCTTCATACATATGCAGGCCTTCAGCTACGATGTATTTCTGCTTTGGCTTGAGGGGGAGTGTTAGGCATACTTAGCACACATGTATATAGGGGTATATGATATTATTTAGTGTTTTATTAGAACGGATTCGGAAGAGTTATTTCTTTTTCCGTTCTGTTTATTGATTGGCAAAGTGGTAAACGGTTGAACGATAAATGGATAATATTATTTAATTACCATTTTGTGCCGTTTATTAATTGGTCAGACGGTAGAGCGGATGATCGACTGCTGTTTACACCCCTAGCCGGTGCTGCTGCATCGGCTCCTTGCCTATATACTTTTTCTTCTTTGTCATTTTAGCGCCATGTGACACCGGATATGCTGTGGCTCTTGAAACGTTTTCTGCCAGAAGATGTTCTGATTTCTCCACAACTCCACTCTTAAGGTCACATGGCACCGGTTCTACTGTTTATTCTGAAACTACGTGAAATTGGTTTAAATTCACCTCTTTTCTGGAATTTTCTCCGACTTTGTCTCTTTGGTATGTTTCACAAATATCGTGCATCAAAAACAAAATATGGGATTAATTGGGATTAATTAGCCTATAAAACGATGAAACACATAGGTAAAATAAGAAATGAACATGTCCCTACAAATTAGCCCCTAACTAAAATCCTTGCTCGTCCTCATCCAAGAGGCATCCAATCATATTTAAAAAATGATTCATACCTGCTTGTGATCACAGTTAGAGCCATTTATGAGGAGAAATAAAGATTAATGTTGCCTAGCCATTAAACCTTATAGCTTCCTTAGAAGAATCATTCTTCAAAAACTTCCATCACCAAACACTCAATAATTTTTCTATGGCCCCCGCTATTATTGTCCTTTCCTTCAAACCACATTCCTTGCATCTGAGAAATTTATTCTAGGGTTCCATAAGCTGATTTCTCACTCTACTCATTACTAATTGTGAGAATCACCCCGTAGATCTCTAAGACTTTTATCAATTGTAATGGGGTCAGGGACTTAGATAGGAGATCATGATATAATAGAGTTCAACTCTCTTACAAATGTCTGATTTTACATCTTTAATATTTGGGCTCTTTCTAGGAATCCCGTCCCCAAACTTGAGTTTTTGACCCTCCTTTGCTAACTTCACACTTCGCCAATTTTCAAGCATATGGTTTCTCTTTAATAAAAGGACCTAGCATATTTTTATTTAAGAGCTAATTTCCTTTCCCTTGCTTGATTATTCCTATCGTTTTTTTATTTTATTTTCTCTTTTGCCTCTTCTTTCTTCTTCTTGTATTTTTCCATTTTCTCTTTTCTCCTTATCTCCCATTTTTGCAATTAAAATCCTAATAGGAGTCTTGCTTCCTATTTGGTTCAATCTAACAATTGCAAGATATGGGTAAATAAGAGAAACAAGACAGAATCAACAAGGCTAATATCGAGAGATAATGTGATTCTTGAACAAATTTAAGGCATATGCAGGACCAAATTAATTTGTTTAATTAAGATAATCCACATGGGTGGCTTAAAAGACCCAATCCATCCAAAAATCGCCTAAGTCAAATCCTTGATGGTGCATTCTCATCTATTTGGCCTTTTTGTTTCGTTCAAAACAAGTTCTTTAATCTTAGAACAAGAGGCACAAGTACACCACCAATCATACTCCTAGAACAAGAGGCACAAGTACACCACCAATCTTACCATATTTCCAGCAATAATGCGTTATGCCATATCAAATCAAGTCATGAGTGACTGCTTTCCATTTATGAAGATCCATCCCTTCTTTTGGCTTTAATAGAAAATGGCTAGTCACCAAATATGTTAAACTTTCCTAATATCATTCACATTTATCATCCCTTAACAATTTAAAAATTCCATCACTTCTTTGGCTTTAATAGAAAATGGCTAGTCACCAATTATGTTAAACTTTCCTAATATCATTCACATTTATCATCCCTTAACAATTTAAAAACATGTTTAATCTTACACATCGTGTATTTTCATACACAATGAGGCATCCAAAAGACATATACATGCAATATAATAAAAATAAACAAATAAAATGCTACCCCCGGTACTTAAAGATCTATAATATCGCCAACGTAGAGAAATTAAAATTTTAAATATGGAGGATAGAAGCCTATTTGAAACTTCAACTTGCATTCTGTTGTAGGGATAGAAGCCTGAATCTTAGAATGCACTTGTATGGTGGACATGTCAAAAGAAATATGGATGTAAGAATTCATTAAAGATCATATGCCACGATATATTATTAAGAGTGGTGATATGCATACTGTGACTTTTTACTGTGAGTTTTTACAGTATGACATGGCATCCTCGTTGGTAGTCCAAGTAAGAAATAAAATAGGAACTATTTTTCTATTTCATAGGGAAGCCTAAACCCTAGACCTTATCTGGAATGCCAACTAGGCTGCCAGGAGGACTGCCATATCAGGATGTAAAACTTCATAGTAAAATGTTAAAGTACTGATATCATTTTTCTATTATTAAACCTACTAATTTTGTTTTTTGTCTTTGCGTCACCCGGCGCACGTGACTAAATTGCTGTGGCGCCAGGCTATGCACACTGTTTTTCAAAATTTGTTGCCACATGGTGCTAACAAAATGCTGTGGCGCCTGGTTTAAGCACTATGTTTTGATTTGTGTTCACCACGTGGGGAGACAAAAATTGCTGCGGCCCATGGCTTAAACCTTGTTATGTATTTATTAATGAAATGTGAATAAAAAGCAAAAGTTGTATGATAACTGGTGGAGAAAAGAGGTAATAAAGTGGAATTTCAATTTTCACCATACAATTATCCTTAAATGCTGCCCACCGAGGTTTCAGTATTATCTGATTCCTTCGACTCAGTTTTGTCTTCATTCATTGCTTCATTTTCACTTGTTGGCCAATCTATTGATGGAAGGTTATAAGATGGAAACTCAAATAAATCAGGGGATTGATGATTGTCACACCACTTCTGGATATCAAGGATGTATTCAATATAAGAATTGCGAATTAGGTCATAAAAGTGTCGAAAAAATCGCTCCTGCTGTTGGAATCTCTCTTCAAGTCTTCACCTGAGCTGCGAATGAATATTTTGGGGTGGAATTTCGCGCCCATACTGGCAACGCTCTAGCTGCCTAAACCAAGCTCTGGTAATGTGTTTCTTGGGTGTCCTCCGCTTCTCATTGGGTGTTATCTTAACATTGGTTGCTCACCACTGATTCAACTATTTCTCCATATATTATTCTACAAATGTTGAGTAGCCATCCCTTCATAGTTGTGTTTAACATACATCGCCTTTTTATAGTAACTATAGAGCAATCAGGAGTAGGGTAGAGGTGTGTACATATGAAATAAAACCATAACTTTGCTTCTCCGGACATATCAATTCTTGGAAAGTGTAAATATTCCTAGTGTGTGTCCTGTCCCAAGTTGAGCTGCTGGGGCAAAGTTCTTGTTAGATAAGCTAAAGGCAAACAAAGACAAAATGGAATGACACATTTATTAATGAAAAACCCTTGGCTCAAATAGCCTCCGTCCTTCAGTACATGGTCTTACTAGAACCCTGAAAATAGCCTACTTTAAAGAAAGGCAAAGGTTAACTGACACTTGAAGAAATTAAAGTCCGTTATTCCTAAAGACTAGGATAGCAGAGAATTATTCTAACTCGATGTAACCTCCTTCATTCCCTCCCTTAAACTAAATGCTATTAAGCAATCGGATTATATCAGAGAACTCATAAACTCCCAGCAACTTTCAAAGCTTCTGAAAAGTGTCAAGCCACAATGGTTTGGTCATTATGTCTGCCAATTGATCGTGACTCCAACAGTGTACTAATTCAATTTTACCGTCCGAAATGAAATCGCACATCAATATACGTGCTACAATCATTCATAACTAAGGTTTTTAGATAGCTTGATGGAGGAACTATTGTCACACATCACAGTAGTACAACCTTCATAGGAATGTCCCAACTCCTGCAAAATTCGCTTCATCCAGATTGTTAGACTTTAGGTGTAATAAATCATAAAATACTTCATGAAAATAGACATATAATATATATAGGATCCCTATTGCATAAATATTATACAAATATGATTGAATTGAAATAATAAAGATAACGTGAGCGTACCTTTCATCTTGGAATAGTGATTGAGTTCAAGTAGTGCACAACCAACCTTTTCGAATATGTTTATAAGTTTGCTTCCCTTCAATCAGACTGGGTGTGCATCAAGAGATGCAACCCTTGGGAGAGACGCAACCCTTCAATGTACCCCATTATATCTACCTCTACTGGGGGATGCGCTGGCCATTATTTCCAGTACTGAACGTCAAATGACAAAGTATCTAGAAGTGGACCCCACACCCATTAGTCATGGTAATATTTATAAATCCATATTTGAAACCATTTTTCCAACAAACTCCCACTTGGTTTCAAATCCATTTTTATAAAATTCCGATTTTCAAAAAACTTGAAAAATCAATTTTGACAAATAAAACCATACCATGACTATAGGCATTACTTCAAATACTTTAACATACAAGTGTAGTTAACCCAGGCCTACACAATGTACATCTTAGAAATCTAAGGTTCAGAATAAACCAAATCTATACTTTTCAAGTTCAGTGGTCTCCATTCATACCATACTCGGACCTGAACACAGGGTAAAGTTCTATACTAGTTCGAGTATTAGCCACTAAGGTAACTGTGCCTAAGTAGTACCATAGGCCTGAATGAATTTAGACGTCCAACCCTATCTTCTTATTGAGACCCTTCCATATATACGTGCATGTATATACCTAATAGGAACGCTAGACATCAAGGCATTCCACTGCCCATAGCTTACTCAAGACCTGAGGAGCTAAGGGTAAAGGTTTATACCAGCATGAGTATTAGCCATGAAGGAAACTGTGCCTACTCAGTCCCATTGGCCTGGATAATTTAGAGACTCAACCATCACTCCCTATTGAGACCCTCATGTATACACGTACAAGTGAATACCTAATAGGAAAGCTGAATCTCAAGGCATACCATGAGTACTCATATAATCACACAAAAACATATGCATTCATTCAAATTTGTCATTTCATTCATGAGGACACCATGTTCGGGACACGTTCCCAGTAAAAGGACCACATTGGGGTGCCAGATGCTGCTGAGCACTTGGACCTCCTGCAAGAACTGGGACCTGCCCTTAATGGGATCGAGGTGGAAGACTTTAACGGCGACGGGGTAGTGTTCCAGGTTGCCTTTGTAGACAGGTCCATAGCTGCCTTCGCCAATCTTCTGGACGCCGGAAAAGTAATCGGTCGCCTTTTCAATGTCCTCGATGGAGTAATTCCTGTATCGGCCGTCCTACTTGACCACAGCATGCAAGATCTTCCTCTTCACCTCGGTTGTTATCAGCTCGACTGTCCTCTCTGCGTTGATCCTCCTGTTTGCTTCCTGCTTTGAGAAGCTCTGGGCGTGTCTGGAGATCTCCATAGCCGCCCTACACTTGGCCTTTTCCATCTCAGAGATGGCCCAAGTTTTCTCCTTTTTGAAGCAGCTAGAACGCACAACGCTTTTCCCCATTACAAAATTGACAAAAACTTGATTACTTTCACTTTTAAATCATGGGGGATTCTCTGTCTCGGTCCCCAATAAGACAGTAGAATAACATGACCTATTATAGAAGGTGTATGTCCCTGATTTGGTACCTGATCGTGTCAATATCATCATTGAGGACGGTGGGTGGTACGTCGTGAACTGGTGCTGGTGGTCCAGTCGGCGCCGGAGCCGGATCGACCGCCGCTGTAGAACGAAATCCAAAATTAATCAATGGTAAAGTACTTCGTAGTGAGGACTGAGACGGTCTGTTTGCTCTTCTTAATTTCAAATCATGTGGGAGATCATATCTTTCTTCTCGAGGATGACGAATTAAATGAATATCAAGGAGGGAATTAATTATATGGAACAATTAGTACTACCTCCCGCAGGGTTTTCATTAGATAGAGAGGGAGGGTCGAGGCAATGCGAGGAAGGAGAGGGAGGGTCGGGCCGCGGGAGAGAGAAGAGGGAGGTTTGGGCCACTCGGTTATTTTTTGCCGACTAGGGCATGACGTGGATGGCTACCTAAGCCATCGACGTGGAGCTGTGCACAAATACTAGCACGGCTCCCGTGCCCATACGACGACTCTTATCACATTAATCTATCGGTAGCCACCTTATATCCTCATGTAATTGGAAGTGATATTCGCTCACTGTTGGGTCTTCTAGAACTCTTAGGAATCCTTCTGACCTATCTCTTCCTCAGTGTCTTCCTGACCAGCATCGGGTACTTCATAACTTTCTCCATCAGGTTGGATTATATTCTCCTCGTCCTCATGCATTATAAAGGTAATGAGGTCTTCATTCTTCTCTTTTGGGGATCTCAAGATGAGTTCATCCTTTTCCACATCTATGATTGTACGTGCAGCACCCAAGAATGCCTGCCTACAAAGAGGGGAATGTTCCTGTTGCTAATTATGTGTATGATGGTGAAATTCACAGGTTACACAACCTTACCCACTCTGATTGGCTCATTGATAGCCTTTCCTATGGCTTAAGTGTTGTAGCCATTCGGGAGCATCAACTCTCTTGCTGGTTCTAATTTTTTATACCCTAATTGCAGTACATTGAATAGGGCATCAAATTGACACCAGATCCTAGATTGCACAAAGAATTCCTACAAACTATATCTCCCATTAAACAATTAATGGTGAAACTTTCCTAATCCTTCCCACCTTTACCTGGACCGAAGGGTGTAAGAACAGCACTGCAGTGATCCATTTCCATCACCTTTTTCTTCGGGCTTGGTTCGGTGTCACTGGGTAGAGTCCCAGGTGGTCTGGTATTTATGAGCTTAGCTAGCTGCGTTATTTGGTTTTCGAGGTTTTTCATACTGGCAGTGTGGCTTTACATGAATTGCAGCTCCAAATCTTTGATGATCTGTTTCTTCAGAGTTGCTAAGATTGCTGCTGATTATTATTAGAGTAATGCTATGCGCACCCTCCGGTGTGAGCATTTCGTCCCACCGCCCCCTTTGGTGTGGGTGGACCCACATAAAAAATTGATGTGTGATAAATAGACCCACATAAGGGGGAGGTTGGACGAAATGCGCACCCCGAGGGTGCGCATTGCATTATTCATACTGGTGAGAAACACGGGCCCAAGCCCACATGAGTGGAAGCCCGCGTGTGACTTGGTCAAGATATGTGGATGTCGACTGGATGTTGACTGGATGTTGACCTAGCTTTATCAGTCCTAATTAGACTCTACGAGGAGTTAGAGAGTATTCTAGAGTCTTATAGGATTAGAATTACAGTTCAAGTTAGACTAGACTTAGAGTTAGTTTATGAGTCTGATACTTTATGTAGAGTCTATAAATATTAGAGAGGATTTACATTGTAAAACACAACAACATCATGAATACAATTCCTATTTTCTTCCTCTTCCTACCTGAGCCACCTCCTTCGAGTTGTCTCATATTAGTTCTAATTTTCTTTCGTATTCGTATTTACTTTAGTTTTCTTACTTATTTTTACCTTGGTTCAATACATTTCACATGGTATCAAAGCGGTTTCCTTCCTAGAACAGTTCGGCACGTGCGTCGGAGTTCTCTATGATTTCTGCCCTTGAAGCAATGAACTCTTTCCGGAGTTGTGACCTCTCGCCGGATTTGTGATTTCTCGCCGGAGTTGTGATCTCTTGCCGGAGTTGTGATCTCTCGCCGGAGTTGTGATCTCTCGCCGGAGTTGTGATCTCTCGCCCAAAGCTGTGATCTAAAAGTCTGGTCTCTTGCCAAAGAAAATTCTAAATCTCAGTCTCAATTCTCGGTCTCTCGGCCTTTGACTTATTGGTTGTCGTCTTGCTTATCATCGACGTTGTGTGTGAGTGTTCGACATCCGACTGCAGAAACTCAGTGGAGGTAATTGTCATTCTTCCTTGGCGATGAACATGGTTCGAGATCAAAGAAGCAGAGAAATAATCAGGGTCGACGCATCCTCGTCGTCGACGATGTCGGAGAGGTCTCTGGTGTGTGTGTCGTGCAAGCACCAGAGAAAGAAGTGCGGACTGCATCTTGGCACCCTTTTTAAGGCAGAAAACGACTCGTCTTTCAAGGAGGTGCACAAGCTCTTTGGCATCAGCAACATCTAGAAGATGATCGAGTGTCTGAAGAGGGAGAATAACACAATGAAGGCCAAGGTCACCGAAGCCATCGACACCATCAAGTGGGTCACGAGCTCGAGTGAGTGCGACCCCATCTCTAGCTGCTACAGTCACCAAGAGCCTCGAGGAGCTCTGACTTTGCCTCCAATACCAGGTCTCCCTCTGCGCCTTCTGCAGCACTGCCCTCTGCCGGCGCCGTACCACTTCAATTTCGCCGCCTCTGCCACTTGCTCAACGGACTCAGGCTTTTATTTTTCCCTAAGATAGCTCGAGCAGACCCGACCCGGACCGTGTCGGACTGACCCGGACTGAACCAGACCGATCGGACCCTATTTGGCTAGCCTAGAATGATCCAAATCTACCTGACCGACTGGACCGGTCCGACCCAATCTGACCCAGACAGACCAACTTGACTCGAACCAAACTAGACTGACCCGAGCCGACCCGGTTTAATATATATTATTTATTTATTCATAAAAAGAAGAGATGGCTGGCATTGAAGAAACAACGTTGAATCATCTCGAAAGATCACTGGAGAAAAATTCAACCACATCAATTATTTTTTGTGGGTGCGAGCTGCTGAAACACATATTGGAGCAATGAAACAAGTCCATGGGTGCCAAACTCAAAAAGGAACAACACAAGTCATGAACTCTAGGGGCTCCTGAAACAAATTCATGAAGACGCACAATTATTACAATGTTGTTTTGATTTCTTTTCCTAGTTCACAAGCAGGTGTTACGAAGCTGTCCGACCCTCCATCAGTTGTTTCAGAAACAGTAGTATCATTTTTTCCTCTCTTGGCCTTCCTGCTGACCGATACTCGTTCACTTCTCAGCTCTAAGATTGAACTCTGTTTCAGAAGCAGCTGCATTCTAACTTTACTCGGCCTCCTCGCTACACAGTTCTCTTCGTGCAACTCTCAGTTCTGAGAAAGTATCCTGGCGGTGTTTCGATCTCCTTTCTTCCTTGTAATGATGAAACACTCTGTTCTTGATGGAAAATTTTGGGTCATATTACTTCGTCGACTTCTTTATTATCTGCATAGTGTTTATCTACGACATGCAGGAGCTTACTTTGTTCTTAACATACTTTCGAGAAACTACCCTTGCGGGTAAGGGGAGTAAGGAAGACACGGTAACTATTTGGTTTCAGTATAGTACCCTTCATGGTATATGAGGCTGAAAGATTGCCTCTGAGGATGAAGGGACTGGAGTGCCTTATTATGAGGTTGAAATATTACCTTTGGGACGATTTGCACTGCTGAAAGTCAGTGCATATGGAAACCTGTTAGTGAAGGGAATAATGTAGAGAAGTCTATGCAAGAAGCAGTAAAGAGGAAATAATCACATGAAGACCCAAGTTTGATGCAAGATTCATAATTACACAAGCCTTCAGCTTCGATTTATATTGTCTTCAGCTTAGTATCACCGCTTTGGCTTGAGGGGGAGTGTTGAGAAACACGGGCCCAAGCCCACATGAGTGGAATCCCGCGTGTGAGTTGGTCAAGATATATGGATGTTGACTAGATGCTGACCTGGCTTTATGAGTCCTAATTAGAGTCTACAAGGAGTTAGAGAGTATTCTAGAGTCTTATGGGATTAGAATTATAGTTCAAGTTAGACTAGACTTAGAGTTAGTTTATGAGTCTGATACTTCATGCAAAGTCTATAAATATTTAGAAGGTGTACATTGTACCAACTACAACTTCATGAATACAATTCCTATTTTCTACCTCTTCCTACCTGAGCCACCTCCTTCGAGTTCTCTCATATTAGTTCTAGTATTCTTTCTTACTCATATTTGCTTTAGTTCTCTTTTTTTTTTTTAACTTAGTTCAATCAATTTCACAATTACATTGTCTACTTTCTTAGTGTGTGGCTTACCTCTTTAGGCTTTATGAGTCCTAATTAGACTCTACAAGGAGTTAGAGAGTATTCTAGAGTCTTATAGGATTAGAATTACAGTTCAAGTTAGACTAGACTTAGAGTTAGTTTTTTAGTCTGATACTTCATGTAGAATCTATAAATATTATAGAGGGTGTACATTGTAAAACACAACAACATCATGAATACAATTCCTATTTTCTTCCTATTCCTACCTGAGCCACCTCTTTCGAGTTCTCTCATATTAGTTCTAGTTTTCTTTCATATTCGTATTTACTGTAGTTTTCTTACATATTTGTACCTTGGTTCAATACATTTCACACATACTATAATCTGCTGGGGTTCTATTTAATGGCGGAGCATTACCATTGTTCTTCCAACATAAATTTGAATGAATTGTCTGACCCTGGTTGTATGTGTTTGAATATGGGTTGTTCTGGACCATTCTATTACCTGTAAAATTGACTGTTTCATCAAGGTTGGATACACTTCATTGTTGTGGCCTATTCGCCCCCAGATATTACAATCTGTAAATGGACTTGTGGCAGAATAGAATTGTAAGGATTCCACTCTTTTAGAAACATGCAGTTGTTAGTTGTGCAAAAATGGTCGTGGAATTATCAACATCATACAGGCCAGCATGTTTTCTTACAACTTCCCTCTCAGAATGACATTGATCATTATTATTGGTCATGTTCTCTATTAACTCATAGGCCTTTTAAAAGGATTTGTTCGTCAAGGGACCCCCAGCTGCAGAATCAATACTGGTTCTCAATGGGGCTCCAGCCTATGGTAAAATGTATGTGCTTGAATCCTTTTAGGGAGAGCATGATGGGGACAATTACTAAGTAGCTCCTTGAACCAATTCTATGCCTCATAGAGGATTTCACTCTCATGATGTCTAAAGGCATCAATATAATTTCTCAGTTTGACAGTGTTAGCAAGGGGAACATACTTGGCCAAGAATTTCTGGGCCATATTACACCATGTAGCTATAGACCCTGATGCTAAAGACTACAACTAGTGCTTTACCTTACCACGAAGATAAAATGGGAATAGTCTAAATCTAATAGCATCCTCTGACAATCCATTGTGCTTGAAAGTGCCACAGATTTGTAGAAAATCAGAGATGCGATAGTTCGGGTCCGCTTTTGAGAGACCACTAAATTGGACTGAATTCTGAATGATTTAAGAGATCACTACATTGGCTTAATCTCAAATGTATTAGCCTGGATGACTGGCCTCTGGATGCTGGATTGTAATTCCTCAACTTGAGGGACAGCAAAATCCTTTAACATTATTGTTTCCCTTTCATCAACCATGTCCTCATGAAGAGAAGTAGAATATTGTCCTCTTTACGAATGAAAGCCCTTTGTGGGGCCTTATATTGAGGGAGGTGCACTGGCCTCTTTTGTCCTCTTCCTAGCTCGTTGTGGCACAGGTTAACTGTGATGTGGCGCTGATCCTCTATTTTGCCAGTTGGATTACTGAATGTGACTCCCTGGTTCTACTCTGTGAGATCTGTGGCGCCGGCTCTGCTGTTTTGATCGGAACTTAGATTCGAATTTCAGCTGTTCTAGCTTGATTTTCTCTAGCTTTGCTCTTTGGGCATGTTTGGTGAATATCCTGCATTAGAAAGGAAAAATGGGATTAAACTGACCAAATTCAGTCGAAAAGCATTGAAAACACAGGTAAAAAACGACATCAATTAGACTGATCACATACATGGATTCAACATTCTATATCCCAACTTGTTTCTTTTCTTTCGTTTCTCCTCATTACAGACAATTTGAATTATATTTGTCCCATATTTCAATTTCTACTTATATATTTTATGCATTTAAAGAAACTAGAGTGGAAGTGAGCAATGGATGAGGAAATGCAGGCTCTTCAGGGTTACAGAACTTGGACACTGGTTGATTAGCCTACAAATTTTTTATAGTTGGCGTCAGTGGGTATATATAAAGAAGCATACATAAGATGGGACACTGGACCGATACAATGGTCGACTTCCTGCAAAAGGGTACACTTGGACATTTGCAGTGTACTTCTTTGACATTTCTCCCTGTTTTGCAACAAACAATGTAACTTTCTTGATTTATATTGCTAGAAATAAGAGTTGTGCTTTTATCTGTTAGATATCAAGAATGCATTTCTTTGCATGATCTACCAAAAGAGGTCTTTATGGAGCAACAGCTTGGTTATGTTATCCACTAGAAGGAATCCAAAGTTAGCAGTTTACATAATGCGATTCTGAGAAGGAATCCAAAAGATGATTGATTCTGAGAAGGATTAATGGGAGTGAGGACTCGAATGGGACAGATAGAAGGTAGAGTCAGTGATGAAGTTTCACTATTGTGAAGATAGTGTGTGTGGAGACTCAATTGGTGGGGTGGGAAGCAAGGGCGTCTTAGCGTATGGAAAGGACATCTCATTGAAGACCACATTGAAACTCACAAAAACTCGACCACTGGTACAATCCTGACACATGTACCCCTTGTTGTTAGGGTGATAACCAAGAAACACTCTCTTGTGATTCAAATTCATAAAGGTGAGGAATTAGAAGGAACTACGGTGTAGAATATGGGAAAAGAGGAATAAGGAGAGAGAATTTGGTGTTTGAAGGAAGCATTAGGGTTTAGGAGAGGAAGAAAGAGAAAAAAAGAGAGGAAAAAGAGGAAAAGAAAGAGATTGGTTAGGTTTCTGTTATTCTGGCCTAACCGATCTAGAAGGGGAGCCTCTTATTTATAATGAGCGAAAGATACCATTATAGTTTAGTCCACTATAATTAATGAGTATAAAAAAACCTGGTTTATTAGTGGATAAGAGTTTTCTTCACTTCGACTAGTAATTTTGGGATAGACCTCATTCCAACTTTAGAAATATGTAATTGCATATAACTCCAATCCAACATGGACTTACAAAAACCCAACTAACTAATAATTATAAAATAACCCCTAATCTAATTAGACCCAATATAGAGCCCACTATTAAAATTAATATATCTGTAAGATACCATCCCCTTTGAAATGAACTTTGTCCCCAAGGTTTGTAAGAAAGGAACCCGCATGGACCAAACAATCAACCAAGGCATATATTTCTCATCTACCCACAAGTCATTGTCGTAGATGACCTTATGTTTCGGATGTGGAACGATCTGAAATGTATGACTCTTATCATGTGGATATGGTGTACTGGTCGTTGGTTGCAACTAATAACAAGTTTCCGAAAAACTAGTAAAAAATATGGTGGTCTGGCTGAAGGAGCTAGAAAGGGCACGAGATACGACAAAGGTGGTCGCACTGGTGAGGACAATGACTCCAACTTATTTGCTGTCGTTGGCAACCAAATATAAAAACAATGGAGTTTAGAGAGTAAGGATCGTTCCTAACAGAGAGTATCTAATGCAGTAAATAATAGTTGGGGTGTTGAGCATAAAAGAAAAAATAGAAGAAAAACTAAATAAGGAACAATTCAGATTGAGAAATCAAAACTTTGGTGGTTTAGAGTTGCTGGCTCAATTTATTGGGGATTTCCATATCTAACATTGGGGTGATCCCTCCATCCCAAATTATACCTGGTCAAATAGGGATTATTCTTCCTTTGAGTTTGTCCAAAAAACCACCTGCGACATTCACTTGCCCAATGGGCTTCACTTCAAGAGTTGGACACATGTCTGTTAGATGTCCTTCTATAGAAAACATCCCACAATTATACTTGCATTTTGTTGATCAAGAGAAGAAATATTTACCTCTATTATATACTTTATGGAGGATCAAACATAGCGCTAAATTGTTGTGAATTTGCTGCTATTTTCCGATCAAGTTTCTTTCAGCCTCAGGAGTTTTGTCCATCAAAGCTCCTCCACTAGCAGCATCAATCATGCTCCTATCAGTTAGTAGAAGGCCCTCATAGAAATAGTGGATGAGAAGCTGCTCACTAGTTTGTTGATGGGGGCAGCTAGCACCTAATTTTTTAAAACATTCCCAATACTCATATAGGAATTATCTATTGTGTTGACTTACCCCACAGATTTCTTTTGGAATTTTTGCTACACTTGAAGTTGGGAAATATTTCTCCAAAAAGAACCTCTTCTTCTCTGTTAAATTTAGTGAAGGGAGATAGGAGAAGAGAGGAAGGTGAAGAGAGAGGAAGAAGGGGAAGAAAGTAGGAGAGAAAGAGGTTGTAAGGTCTTAATGACCTACAACCCTAAACCAAGTATTAATAGAATCCGAAAATACAAAATTACAATAATACCATTCATGGCTTGAGGATAAGTAAACTACTTAAACACAATAAACAAATAATAACTAACTAGAGTTTAGTAAAATTACTAAACTACCCCTAACTCATAACACTCCCCCTCAAGCTGGAGCGTAAATATCATGAAGACCTAGCTTGGAGAGAAGATAGTCAAAGTCTTTTTGCCCAAGACCTTTAGTGAGTAGATCAGCCAACTGCTCTTTAGAACTAACATACGGAGTGACAACCTTGCCCTTCAAAATTGCATCACGAATAAAGTGGCAATCAACCTCTATATGCTTTGTCCTCTCATGAAACACCGGATTGTTCGCTATAAATATAGCAGCCTGATTATCACACTTCAACACCATGGGTTTGTCATCCTTTAACCCCAAATCAGAAAGCACAGACTGTACCCAGAGAAGTTCACTCACAATATGTGTCATAGACCTGTATTCAGCTTCAGCACTGGAACGAGCTACAACATTTTGTTTCTTACTTTTCCATCCAATCAAATTTCCTCCCACAAAAATACAATATCCAGTAGTAGACTTCCTATCAGACTTGGAGCCAGCATAGTCTGCATCAGAATACCCAATAATATCAAGATGACCAAAAGAATTGAACCGAAGTCCCTTACCAGGTGCACCTTTCAAATATTTTAAAATTCGGTGGGCAGCATCGAGATGAACCTTACATGGCTTGTCCATAAATTGACTAACCACCCCTACAGCAAATGAAATGTCAGGACGAGTGACTGTAGCATAAATAAGTTGTCCTACCAACCTCCTGAACTGTGTCACATCTGCTAACGGGGGACTATCCACATTATGTAAGTCCAAGGCCGAATCAACTGGTGTAGTGGCAGGCTTGGCTCCTAATAATCCATACTCATGAATCATATCCATCACATATTTCCTCTGGGATAGGACCATTGATTTCCCCCCATTACTGCGGGCAACCTCAATGCCCAAGAAGTAGCGTAAGACACCAAGGTCCTTCACCTGAAAATGATGATTCAAATACAATTTACATACCTGCCAAATCATCACCCGTTAGTACGATATCATCAACATATACTGCCAGGACAATCAAACCCGAAGAACGCCATAAAATGAAAAGAGAATGGTCACAATGACTTCTCTTAAACCCAAAATTACCAACCACCTTACTGAATTTATCAAACCAGGCTCGAGGACTCTGCTTTAACCCATAAATAGACTTATGGAGACGACAGACCTTAGACTCCTCCCCCTGTTGAACATAACCAGGCGGTTGCTACATATAAACTTCCTCTTGTAGATCACCATAAAGAAATGCGTTTTTAATGTCAAGCTGAAACAATGGCCAGGATTTATTGGTAGCAACCGAAATTAAAATACGTACAGTACTGAGTCTGGCAACTGGGGAGAAGGTATCAAAGAAGTCCACCCCAAATGTTTGAGTGTATCCTTTAGCAACCAATCGAGCCTTGTATCTGTCCAGTGTCCCATCCGACTTATATTTTAATGTGTACACCCATCTACAACCAACCACCGAAGCACCCAAAGGTGGATCAACCAAGGTCCATGTTCCCCTCTCTTGAAGAGCCTGCATTTCCTCATCCATAGCTAACTTCCACTCAGGTTTAGCAAGAGCATCAGATATACGAGATGGAATGGAAACCAAAGATAAAGACAATGCAAACTTATGATAAGAAGGAGAAAGAGAAGACAATGAAACAAAATGAGAAATAGGGTGTCGAGTACAAGAACGTTTACCCTTCCGAAGAGCAATAGGAAGATGACTGTCATCAAGTGGAAGACCTGCAGAATCAGAGGAAGAGGATTTGACCGGAGGATGCTGGTCTTCAGTATGTTGTTTCTGGCGCCTGGAGTATACCTGCAAAGGAGGATCACCTTGGGACACTGGTGGACTCAACACCGGAGGTGAAACACGCAAATCATTGCTAACAGGACAAGGCAATGGAAGTGGAGCAGAAGATGAAGAATAAAAAAAAAATAAGTCCTCAAAGAAGGTGACATCTGCAGAAATATACATCTTACGACCAACTGGATCATAGCACCGGTACCCTTTCTGAACACGAGAGTACCCAAGAAACACACACTTAACTGCCCGGGGATTGAGTTTGTCCTGCAGATGACCTAGATTATGCACAAAACACACACAACCAAACACACGAGGTGTAAGAGGAAACAAGGTGACTTGAGTATCCAACACTGTAATAGGAATTTTCCCTTGAAGAATAGAAGAAGGCATACGATTAATCAAAAAACAAGCAGTAAGAACAGCATCACCCCAAAACTGTTTAGGAACACTATGATGAAGGAGCACCGTTCTAGCAATCTCTAATAGGTGACAGTTTTTTCTTTCAGCTACACCGTTCTGCTGTGGGGTGTAAACACAAGAAGTCTGATGAATAATTCCTATCCGAGCACATATATCAGAAAAACTTTTATTCACAAATTCCAAACCATTATCAGTGCGAAAGACACGAATTGAAGCATTATATTGAGTCTTTATTTCCTGAATAAAAGTCTGAAATACATGAACGACTTCAGATTTCTCCCGAAGGAGATACACCCAAGTGACCCTGCTGAAATCATCAATAAAACTAAGAAAAAACCTATGACAAGAACTACTGGGAATCCGATATGGCCCCCAAACATCAGAATGAACTAAATCAAATAAACGACTACTCTGACTAGTACTAGGCAAATAAACAGATCTTCGATGTTTGCCTAACTGACACGAAGTACATTGCACTTTTGTGGTTCTTGGAATGGAAGGAAAAATTTGGCACAGTTTCTCCAGTGAAGGGTGTCCAAGCCGAAGATGAAGTAAGTATGGAGACTCTATGCTATGCATTGCAGTATCATTAGGAGGGGTCTCCATCATGTATAGACCAGCACTCTCACGGCCCGAACCAATCTCCCTCTTCGTCTGCAAGTCCTGAAACACACAACGAGATGGGGAAAACGTTATGGAACAAGATAAATCTTTAGTTAACTGACTCACAGAAAGAAGATTGATGGGAAACTTAGGGACAAATAAAACCGACTGCAATGTGAGCGTAGAAGTGATAGAAATTGTTCCTTCACGAAGAACACAAGTGGTAAAACCATCAGCAAGAGTAACAAACCTCTGAGTAGTAAGTGGACGAAAAGAAGAAAATAGTGAAGAGTTACCTGACATGTGACTGGATGCCCCAGAATCAATAATCCACTGGGGAGAAGAAACCTGAAGTGAAAAAATACCTGGATAAGTAGTAGAGGTCATGGCTGAGGAAGGAGATGGCGCAATAGGAGAGGGAGAAGAGGAGACTGATTTGCCACGGCCAGGCTGATTGGCAATTTTGGATAAAAAATCTTGCATTGCTGCCACTGGATCTTGAACATCAATCACTGAATCAGTTCGGCCAGCAGTGTTGGCCCAAACTGGTTTGCCAAACTTGTCCCAGCACCTTTCAGAGTCATGATTATTTCTGCCACAGTGCATACATTTTCTGTCTCCTTTTCTACCATTACCTTTACCCTTACCTTTGTCATTGCTGCCTTTACTTTTAGAGAAGTAATTATGGCTATTAAAAGTGGCTGCACTCTTCAGTGCAGAATTATTCTCCAAGGAACTCCTTGACGATGAGAGACAAGTAGACTCAGCATTAAGAACTTTATTATACACATCCTCTAGAGTAATATTATCTTCTCCGGCAGCCAAAATTTGAGCTCGAACACTATCAAACTCAGAACCCAGACCATCTAGAAATCGAGCAACATTTACCTGATTTCTCTGTCGCCTTGTAACACTAACATCTGAATTTAGAGGATGGAAATTCTGTATGTCCTGCAGAAGCCCTCTCATCTAAATGAAATATTGAGTTACTGATTTTTCACCTCTAGACAGAGTAAACAATTGTTTATACAAATTATAAATACGATCAAAATTCTTTCTCTGAGAAAACATATCAGCAAGGGTGTCCCATAGATCTTTAGCCGTAAGACAACTCATAACTTGTTTAGCGATATCATCATCTATACTTCCAATGATCCAGGTCTGAACCTGCAAATCCTCAGCCCTCCAAATCATAGTAATTTTCTCTGGGGGAAGTTCAAGAATATAATTCTCTTTCATCTTAGCCCCAAATACTTTTTAACAGAAGAGGTCCACAACAAATAATTTTCACCATTAAGTTTTGATGCAGTGATCTGAATAGTATCTTTAGCAAGTATTGTAACTCCACCCGACATACCAGAATCACAAGTTTCACTAGTTGACATGATAGCAATCAAGCAAACACTGAATATGCAGCAAATAACTCACAACCAACCGCAAAATAGAATCAGATCAATAGACAGAGTCACACCAATATACCAACAACACAATTGCACAAAACAGTCCAGAGAATACCAGCGGAAGAGATAACCCGAATTCAAGGAAGAAATAACCAGCAGAAGAAAATTGCTGATGTCAGCCCTAAAAAGATGGCGTCAGCCCGACTTTATGATGTCTGCCTTAAAATTGGAAATAACACACCTGAGTACTGCGAATCACCCTTCAATTCTTTCTGAGACCGATATTCCACGAAAAACAGAACAGACACGGTTCCCAAGGTACTTGAAAAAAAAAATTTTTTTTTTTCGACAATCTGACAACGTCAGTAGCAGTCGCAATCCCTTTCCAAGATCGATTTTCCACTAAAAACGATCGACACGATTCTCGAGGAATTTTTTTTTTTTTTAAACTGCGTCGACGACGCGAAGAGCGGTAGTAGCAACAACAGCACGAGCCTACAGCTCAGTAAATAATCCTTCTTTTGGGAAGTACGAAGTGCATAATGCACTCACTCAGCTGCACAAACCATAGCTTATAGCCATGGCAGGAGAAAAAGAAAAAAAAAAAAAACGAATTTGTTTTTAATAATCCAGCAGCAGAAACTTTAATTCAGCAACTCAAACTTGAAAATCTAATGACAAAATACGTCTAGATCGCTGAAATCAAAGTCCCCGCTCTGATACCATGTTAAATTTAGTGAAGGGAGATAGGAGAAGAGAGGAAGGTGAAGAGATAGGAAGAAGGGGAAGAAAGTAGGAGAGAAAGAGGTTGTAAGGTCTTAATGACCTACAACCCTAAACCATGTATTAATAGAATCCGAAAATACAAAATTACAATAATGCCATTCATGGCTTGAGGATAAGTAAACTACTTAAACACAATAAACAAATAATAACTAACTAGAGTTTAGTAAAATTACTAAACTACCCCTAACTCATAACATTCTCAATCAATGTGGTAATACTCCCAGATTGTAAATAGCAGAACAAATCCTTAACCGAATGCTTTAACAAAAATGAAAAGGCTCTAAACTTATTTTGATCTTCAATTACACTTGTGTAT